>PNEQ01000067.1:2500-10167 GCA_003012365.1 Medauroidea extradentata
GATTCCGTCTCAATTCACCTCGCTTTCTTTTATTTTCAAATTGAATTTTTAGTCTACAATTACATATTTTAAATAAACCCTTAAAATTGCACGTTACACCCTTAAATTGTGGTTTTTGATCGCACGATGTAACGGTCAACGCATTCATCTCATTTTGCACTTTACGAATTCAGGCGGTACTTTTGGAGTTGCAGTAGTCTCAAAAAGCCGTCTTAAGCTATTTTTAGAGGCCCAGAAAATCATAGTTCTGACAAGTGTGCTGAAGTTTTAAAAATATAGAAGCGTATTTTCAAGTGTGGGTTCTTTTCATTTATAAATGTAACAGGAATAAGTGAAGCTGTTACAGGTAAAAAATAATAAGCCCTTCACTTGATAGTAAGAATTTTACAAAGATATTTCCCGTTGATTGAAATTTGTGCATGCCGGCAAGAGTGCCACTTAACATTCCCAACCCCCCTTCCCCTAATTCTTCAAGATAGGCGTCGCCGATATTGATTATTTGGTCTATTATCTCCTTACTTTTGCTGTTAAAACATTGCATCTTGGATATATTATTTCTCTCGAGAACTTCAGTTACAGCTAGCTGGCTGTATAGACATTATTAGCATGCTTGAGCATATGTAAATGCTTAGCAGATTTTTGTTTGCACCTTATATCTTCATTACGGGGAAACAAGTGATTCTCTTTCACGAGCGACTTCAGTGGTCACAATAGTGACTCACCATGCCATTGGTAAGATGAATCTTCATCTTGGATTTAATTTTAGCCGCAGTTTACATTTACTTTTTATTTAAATTTATCACGCTGAGGTGGCGAACACAACTGGCTTTACCCGTGAAAATGAAATTCCACTGCGTGTTCCCGCCTTCAGGCAGGGTCACACTGTGTATGAGAGAAGGCTGGTGTGGAGGTTGGGCAGAGTGCTCGGCTACCGAGACATGCCTGTCGCCTGTCCAGCCCGAAAAATAGATGATGTGAAGGTGATATGTGTGTGGAGCAGCGACGGAATGAGAGAGACGGAGGAAACGGGAGTTTCCCTAGAAAACATGGCCTGTCAACGCCAATGTCCGCACGTTTCCCACATGAGAAAAATTTGGGAACGAACCCGCTGAGGTACGAACCTGGATCGGCCAGGTGGGAGGCAAAAAGTTCTGAACCCTCGACCACTGCGGGACAGACTTTAGCAGTATAATGTTTTACTGCTATATTTATCGTTGTGAGAGTTTTGTTGCAGCAAGCCTTTGATTAGTGGCCACAGGTAACTCAAATATAACATTTTCTTCTAACGGCAAGAGCATTGTTGGGTTGATGAACTTGCGATTGTATTTTTATTTTTACGGAAGAAATATAAACTAAAAATAATAATGAATTCACAGAAGTATTTGCGATAAAACTACATTTATGGCATACCCAAGATGTTATTGCTATAACTTCTCATTAGGGTAATGTTTTCTGCACACTATCGCCTAAGCGCATTAACCTAATTACCATTAGTGGAGTAAGTAACTAGTAATTATCAGATAACCGCTATACCCGAGCTTGTGATAGTACCTGTCTTGGGAACTAGTTAACGGATGACGAACGGAATGTTGTCATGGCACGCAAAGTCAGTCCTTTTAATAAAAAAAAAGCGTAGTTCAAATTTTATGAATAAACGCTCGCGAATTGGTTGGTATAACTTTGTGTGTTTATTTACTTCTTTGCTTATACTATTTCTGATTTGATCACAAAATTTAATATTTGTATTTAAATAACGTTACTGTCCTCAGTAATTAGTAGAATTTTAAAAGTCCGTAACTTTTTGATTAAATGTAATTTATTTTGGGACATATTTGTGTACTTAACTTTTTGGTGGACAATTTATTTTAAGTTACATTAATATTTACTTTTACTTCAATTTCGTTACTTGTTGAGCAGCTTTGGTTAAATTTTCTGCATGATATTTTTGAGCTGTAATTATTTTCCCTAGCAAATGGGTATTATAGAAATGAATACGGATACATTTTAAATTGCGTTTAGTATCAGAGAAGCAGGGCAAATTTTTCAAGCGCGAAGATATCCAGACTGACATGGTACGAGAAAGTAAAATTAGTGACATGTCTATTAGCCTTCATTTTAAATATGTAACACAACCTTGTTGCAACACACACGTGTCGTTGGGATACAGTTGCTTTTCATGTAGGAGAAAATAAATATTTACTTGAACTAATAAAATATTATTTAATTATACGTAAAACGTTGTGAAGATTGATTTGGTTAACACACAAAAATACAGTTTAGTAGAGGAAAATTTTTACGCCTCACAGTAATAAACATTTGCAGGCGTAGATTATATAATTTCTGTGGAAATATATGAACGTACCCATGGTTTGTGCACGACTTGATGTGTCTTTGCACCTCAAGAGTTACAATGCTATATCAACACTTAGCTCTATGAGTTTGTATGTTTGTTTAGCTATATTTGTATACTGGTACCAGTTAAATAAATTTCGACGAAAACAAACAAAAGTAAAAATTTAAGTTAATGCCACGTTCAGTAATCGGTAAGTAATAACTGTGGAAATGGCTCAATTTTTGTACGTTATTCAGAGCTTAACTTCGTGTGCAACTGAATAAATTCTTATGTGTTCTATGCAAGTAATTCGCTTTTGGGCAGCTATGTGAGAACAAGAAAATTTGGTGTTTGCAGCAAATTTTTAATTTGTATATAAAGTTAGCTATTTGCAATGTAATTGCAAGGCTAAAGAGTATCAATATGGACATAGTTGGCGGCTGAACATAGTCAGTTCAATGTGGATATCGTTGGCGGTTGAACATGTAGTCAAAAAAGGTAATCATGCCCGTGTTACGTGTTTCATAGCAACTGATAATATGCTACGCTGCTTTTAAAATTGACCAATTGTACAACATTTTACTAGAGTACAATTGTTTACACCATCGTAGATGTTAACAAGTTTTCGTAAGACATAATTTTGTTTGAAGGAGTCCTCTAATAAGAATTTGCGTGCGCACTGTTTTATTGAAAAGTAACAAGTGTGCTTTAACATAATTTTGACAAGGACTGTAAGAACTTGATATCTATGTTTGTAAGATTTGCATTATTAATGTATGGGTCAGTGAATAATAAAAAGTAATGCAGCTGTTGAATTCGTAATTTTGTGCGCGTTTTCGTAATAGAAAATGGTAAAAATAATAAAGATGGTCGTAGCTAAACATATTAGCAACAACTTCTGCAACATTAAAATGACGTTCCTGCTTATAATTGTATATAATCGAAACACACAGCGCGTGATATTGACTTGGGCTCATGTGGTCAATAAGGCCGATTTTTGCTGGCTTACAACTTGTCTCGTCACCTATAAGCGCTAGGGGTTCTACCTATGTCAGTCTTACCCCGCCATGACTCTTCAGTAATGATTTTTCTTGGTTGCAGGAATGGAAGAAGAGGGCACATTGCGTCTGTACCAAAGTCGCTTAGAGCTTTAAATCACTGAGAAATTTTCAGCATTTTGTTGTATTTAGTTTTGAGTCGGTGATTAGATAAATAAGCCCTGAAATGTGTAATAACTGAACATCACTGTTTTTTTTTTGTCTCTGAAGATAGTTCATGGAAGTGACGAAGCCGGAATAAGGATTTGGCAGAGTTTTGCACCTAAAATCATTTAAATGATTTCTTAAATTAGTGCTAGTTAGTTCCATCAAGTGAACCATATGTTACCAATGTTTTCACCTCAAACAATTTGGCGTATTGGCCAACATAAAACGCCACCATTTGCTACATCTTTCGTAAGGTATTTTATAAGAAGACTCAATACAGATATTAAATTGACTAATACTGTATTTCGTATTATGTTCTTGATTGTCTGTTGGAATGTTCTCTGCACATTAAATCTTCATACACTTAGAAGGTTATGTCTATTCGCCCTATATGTGTCTGCGTATATGTTATTTATTCCAAGATCTTACTTTCCTTCTTCGTCCTATTGTTTGGTAATGTATGCTTCTTTAAATAGTCTTGTATTTGTATATATTGTATATGTGTATTCCAGTTATTTGAATATTGTGTTAAAACAAATGTTAACTCCTTGAGGTATTAGTAACTATTCTCTAATTGTTGTACTTCTTTCATGGGCATAATCGCAGGAACCGTGTTTATGTTGTGACATTTTGATTTATTTGCTTTGTTATCCAGTTTTCATAAATATGAGTATTTATTAAGGTTGTTACTTTATCCTGGTTAGCAGAGTTACAATACCATTAATGTACTTCAGTGTTCGGCATACTGTTCATAATATACTTGGAGTTTTACATTTTTTGTCTTGCTTAATTTTAAAAATAATGTAACGTATTGTATTGATAATTTGTCCCTATATGAGAGGACACTGCCCCCAAAGCTTCCCTGATTCGTGGAGTCTATGTCGATTGAACACATTTTCGAAAGTAGGCCTACATAGAATGTGTCAGCGTTAAATCGTTAATATTGTATTTCGTGTCACGTACAAGGACAATGACAGTTTAAATGTGACATAATGCATCTCGCACCTTTGGCGTGCTCATAAGCGAGGATGGTCGCTCATGTTAATCAGCATTCACAATAGAGCTCTCTGCCACAGCGTGAGACGGCGAGCGTTAGCCAATCAAGGCTCCAATAGTTGCAGAACTTTGATTAGCTAATCCGTGTTATCTCGTGACGCATTGCTATAACTGCTTTGAAGAGTTCAATTGCTTCCACGCGCCAGACGTTAGACAACTATGGAAATGACCCTGACATTTTGTTTTCGGAAAGCGTCCGCCACGCATCAGTGCAGTTACCTAAATAAGCTATCTTAACGCAGCTAATCGCTGCTTAATGAAAGCTCTTGATATTAATTAGGTACATATGTTATTGCAAACACTGATAAAAACGTGCTGTGATTTTGGCAGTGAATCGCTGAGAGTATTATATCGACTTGGAATCCTAATAAAACTGTTAAAGAAAGGCAGTTTACGTTCACTATAATTTATTCTATTAAAGTTGGAGAAAGAGTTAACGTAACATGAACGATAGTTATGAAACTTTGACCATATCTGCTTGCATTAGGTTTAACTTCTTTGTGTGTAGTGGAAGGATTCCGAGAGGGTTGAATGACATCTCGACAAATACTCTCACAAGTATAAGCAACTTAGTATTTAAGACCAGTATATTGTTTTTGACACATTGAAATATCGACAGCGCGGTTTCCAAAAGTATGTTCTACTTAAATACATTATTCTATATAAATACATGAGTAAATACGTAAATATATATTAGTGTCTTTTATAGATGGGCATTTAAAACACGCCGCAATTAGTGTTATAAATAAGTCTTACAGGTGGGAATCGGGAAGTCGTTTTTTGAAGGGAATGAAACTTACATAAGCAAAGCAACCTTCGCTATAGTTATCTTCTTGCATATAGAATCTTGGAACAATTTAATAATAACTAGCTCCGACTTATGATTGAATTATTCTTGGATCTTGTAAACTATCATTAATGTTGTCATCTGCTAGCATAATGTCAAACGGACGCTTTACAACGGGTAATGTTAATCCTCGTTACTCTCGGTCCAGATTCCTGGTCAACAGGAAATCATTTGAAATTGAGTTCCCGAACCGACAGTCTTCATTTTGGCTTTGCACAATTTAATCAATTTCTTAAGGGCGTTTACGTGACAAAAATGCATAATTTTATATTTTTCCAACATTGTGTTAATTTTATAGACTTTACTTGTAACTACATTGTACTACACTAATAACAATTTTTCATCTCTCGTAATTTTCTCATAGCTGCGTGTCAGGATCAGAATTTGAAGTTACGAGAACATGCTAACAACAAAAACCAACTGATTTATTCGAACGACATTATTTACGCTGAAATTATATAGTAGGGGCAATATGCTAAAAGATTTAAAACCACACAACAAAGTCGCTTTGTATGTTTTAAAAATGGTTATAAATTAAGAAACGTGTCGTTATTTTTACAATTGTTTTAAATTGGAAGTAATTTCTTTCAGTGATTTAAATTCGTTTAGCATATTGCCCATACTATATAATTTCAATGTAAATTAATTCGCATAAGTCAGTTGGTTTTGTTATTAGCATGTTCCCGTAACTAGCAAATGTTGACTTTGACGTGCCGCTATAGGAAAACTATGAGAGCTAATATGTTTCATAAGTGGGAAATGTAGTCACAAGCAACGTCTGTAAAACTAACAGTATGTCGTAAAAATATAAAGTTATGCGTTTTTGCCACGTGAACACCCGCGATATTACAGGCGTTACGTTGAATGTTTCTTGCAATTGGACAGAATAACGTAGTCTTACTGTACTGTACTGTACTGTTGTGGACATGCGCTATTGCAATATTGTGTCGTCTCGGATGTCAGCTCCCGAAACTTTGCGAAAAGCCAGTGTTAAGAAATCTACGGTTTTTTATTGTCTCTTCATCGTTGTCGTCTAGTCTATTGTCTGTGAAGTCGCCATTACCCTGTCTTGTGTCCAACGTTGTCTTCGTCTCAGTATTGTCTGTACTTTCTTAATTGTGGTGTCCTGAGTTTTTAAAGATTACTTGCTTTGTCTTTAGACTTTTTTTAGGATGTTTATTTTATTTTTCTTTATTTGTTGTTAATTCCTTATGGGATCTTTCATCTTTTGTTTCGTTCTGTGGATGTGTTGACAGCAACCAAACTAGGCTTGTTTTCTTTTTTTTTCTCAGTTTGTTTTTTCTTAGTCTCTTGTTGGATTTCTATTACGATATAATAGTGCAAGGGCGTATGTCCACAGCAGTACAGTACGTTTAGGTCGCGACCACTTCCTGCTGGTCTGATTCCTCGCTGTCGACAAAACCTTAACCATAACTACCAACCGTGTACAGTGAAAATAGATCGCAGGCTTTCGCGGCCGTTGTCTGCATTTTCTTGGCTTGTACAGTGAGTTGTTGGTGCAAAGGAAAGAGCTACCGCAGTGTTTGCAAAAACCGCAATACGCAACGCCAAACACTGAATTCATTTAGGTGCAGCTCAGAGTGATTTCTGCAGATTTCAATACTCGTTGTCCAGAATTCCCGATCAGTTCTGAGTTCAGATATTCTTTTTCCTTTCCCGCTCCAGTATTACTTTCTCTGTGCACCTGGTGATTAAATTTATCAGCCTCTTTAACACTCGAAATATTTTTTATTGTTCAGTTGTACCAAAATTACCCGTGTAATCTTATACAGTAGTCTACACTAAATAACGAATGAATTATAAGAGTATTATAATAGTGTTACAAGTTGCGGGCTAGGTACGTTTGGGGATGGAGGTCTTTGATAAAATAAAGAAAATAAAGCTAATCTAGTTTATTTACAACTGTATATACAAAAAAAATCTATGTCTATAAAGATTTATCACAATAAATGGCAAACAGAAGAAACAACTACTACTTACATAAAGGATAAAAAAAATACATCTACAAAAGTTCTCTGTCTATAGAAAGGTTACTAGTCACTCACAATGGTGGACCCAAAGAAATAATACCGCAGAATCTTTCTGGCCTAGAATCACCTTCTTCCTCCTACTTGCTGCGGTCCCACTCGCTGGACGCCCTTGAACAGTCGTCGCAATCCAATACTCCTCACTATCACTTCAGATCACACTAGGCACCTGCCAGCAA
>PNEQ01000067.1:11167-24818 GCA_003012365.1 Medauroidea extradentata
AGTGCAGGGCCCCTCAACACTGCTGCCAGGTAGTAGGCACGTTGCTCTTCTGTCCAACCATTCAGGGTTGCAACAATCTCATATTGGTACTGATATTCACGCCATGGGGTTTGACCATCATAAGGGGCAGGCTTGATTGTAACCCCCTTTCCAGCACCAGGCATGGCAACCTCAGCTGTATTCATGTTCTGTGGTAGTCGTACCGCCGATCCTGCGAACGCAGAGCACCTCCCATCGTTACCCTGATGTCTCAGCTCTGGCTTCGTCGAGTCGCTATCCCGACACACCGATGGCTGACCACCTGCCTGTCGCTGTAGAAAATTCTCCCATTCCGTCCTTAAGACACCCACCTCTTTCTGCAAGTCGTCTTTCATACTTCCGATTTTCTTTTCCACATTTTCACTAACACTGTCAATTCTATGGTCCACCATTTGAGAAACACTTTGAATTTTCTTGTCCACATACTCTATTTTAGTATGCACTAGCTCACTAATTCCCTCTATCTTCTTGTCTACATTCTCATTAACACTGTCAATTTTCCTATCAACACTGTCTATTTTCTTGTCTATGTTTTCGTTAACAATGTTTTTTTTGGTATTTACACCACTAATTTGGCTACTTAGTCCCTCTATTAGTGCTCGCAAACCCTCTAACTCAATAGCCATTTTTCTTGTAATCATAAACTTATAACCTAAAATTTCCTATCTAATAAAAGTTAACAACGCTGATTAAATATCTGAACATCTACACTTAATTTTAACATCATTTAAAACATTTAATTAATTTTAAATAATTGCGTCCATCCCACTTCTGACACCAGTGTTACAAGTTGCGGGCTAGGTACGTTTGGGGATGGAGGTCTTGATAAAATAAAGAAAATAAAGCTTACCTAGTTTATTTACAACTGTACATACAAAAATAACCTATGTCTACAATGATTTACCACAATAAATGTCAAACAGAACAACTACTATTTACATAAAAGAAAAGGAAAAAAAAATACATCTACATAAGTTCTCTGTATATGGAAAGGTTACTAGTCACTCGCAATGGTGGACCCAAAGAAATAATACCGCAGAATCTTTCTGGCACAGAATCACCTTCTTCCTCCTACTTGCTGCGGTCCCACTCGCTGGACGCCCTTGAACAGTCGTCGCAATCCAATACTTGTCACTATCACTTCAGATCACACTAGGCACCTGCCAGCAAAAACTCTCTCGCTCCTGCTGCAGATCCCCCTTATATACTCCACCCTCCTTCTTCTCGAATTATCTCGGCGG
Source organism: Medauroidea extradentata (assembly GCA_003012365.1). Taxonomy (NCBI): domain Eukaryota; kingdom Metazoa; phylum Arthropoda; class Insecta; order Phasmatodea; family Phasmatidae; genus Medauroidea; species Medauroidea extradentata. Next base: position 12,448 of record PNEQ01000067.1, read on the forward strand.
GTCTCTGTTCTCCAACCTCCTGGAAAGATGTCGCTTCAATGTCAAGTACCACCCAGAGAGATAAAGAGGGAACAGGATCATTCCAGATCACGATATTTTCTCTCGGTTACCCGATACTGGGCGCAGGTGGTTATCATGGAGTAATACAATCCATGCGGCACCCGAGGAGGCCTTTTAGCGCTGCCGCCACTGTATTGTATTTCGCCGCCCTGCCCGACAGCCACGGCGCCGAGGAATGAGTGGGAAGGGGGTGTCCTAGCTCCGCCACCACAGTATCGTACTACACCGCCCAGCCAGACAGTCGCGGCTCGTAACAATAGTGTATCTGTACTGTATGTACAAACAGTACATACAAATTGTGCAGCACTTTATAGTGATTCGAACACATTTTTTGGATATGAAAGAAATGTTAGTTAAACTTGAATTTAGATGAATGAATGCAACTGATGATGGGTTGTGTACTGTGCGTGGGCGGCAGAACCAGTGGGTCAGAGGTAGGGCCTATATTTATGCATCTAGGCGCTCTAGCCCGTGAAACTCGCCCCCGCAGCCTCTCTTTTATATCCTTACTTATCAACTCGTGTCCTTTTACCATATTAGGCACAACATTACTTAAAATTACTCTGCCCTGTCTTCTTTCTGTGTGTAATATCCATAGTAATAGTGATTCTATTCTGAAGCTGAACTCTACGCCGTTGTTTGAAAATTACTGTTAACCATAAAGCAGATAATGCTAATGTAGAGAGTTTAAGTCAACAATGTGAAAATAGACACATTAAAGTTCTTACTGGCCGCCATATTGGCACTTTTAAAATTAGTGATGTTAATTTATTTACATTTTCTCCTCACTAAAAGTACGCCCCTAAAAAAGCTGCGCCGTAGGCCCAGGCCTAGTGGTAAATCCGACCCTGGCCAGAAGGATCAAATGATTCCCTGATAATCTGTTGTGAAGGTCAGGTTCTGAAAAGGAGTGCCACATTAGGGACATATTAATTACGAATTCAACTTGGTACTTATTCTAATCTCTAGGTATTACACAATATACTTAAAAGTTTTCATCCAATTTTGATGTTTTTCCTTGAACTTTGACCCCCTGACTACGAATATCTTATGTCTGATACTGTGTAACATTAGGATTTTTGTGCAGGTGCTGACGAAGGACTCTGTGACAGTAAGTGTAGATGCTGTTGTCTACTACAAGGTTAGCGAACCTCTGCGTGCCGTCGTCCAGGTCAACGATTACTGGTAATTTACTTTATAAGTCTTGCATATTCATTGTTATTTGCAGGAAATATTCGTGGGTTCACGGACCTGTAGACTAGACTCAAAAATATCTGTGTACTCCCAAGTATACAGCAACTGTTCATTGGCTGCTCGCTGACACAGTGATATCACACGACTAAACTTGCAATTAGTTGTTTCTTTATTTTCAACCTCAGACCGAGCGAGGTGGCACAACGGTAACCCATTTGACTCGGGCCCGGGTTCGATCCCCGGCTCTGGCCATCTTGATATCTGTTTTCTGTGGTTTCTCGAAATACTCTATTCGAATGCTGGGATGGTTCCTTATAAATGCCGTGGTTGTCTGTACCAAGTTGTCTCTCTTCGTCTCTTATTACCTTGCTGTCAACGAGACGTACAACCCACTTATCTTACTTTATTATCTCAGCGCCCTCCAGGAGGAGTTAAGGTAAGTAAGGGATAAATTTCGAAAGTCACATTAACTTAGTAATTTTAGCTTGTTCCCAAAATAAAGCGAAAGAGTTTAAGGTCCCTTATTATAACTAATGTACATAGGTTGTACTAAAAAAAAATCACAGAATAGAGTGGAAGAAGATACGAACAAAATTTGTTCGTATCTTCTTCCATACTGTTGTGTGATTTGTTTGGGCAAATGGTGCATATTTCATCAAGAAACCAAGGTCAAACTTCCATAGATAACCTGATATATAAACGGCAATGTATAAGGAAGAGAGTGCAATTTTGGGTACTAGAGACAACTATTTTCTGCGTATATCTATACATCACTTCGCGACTATGAACTGGCACGAATGATAAGCTCATCACTCTTATATATTTGCACTCCACAAATGCCACTACGGTTATTTTTGGGTTAGTTATGGACGTCTTGCACTATGTGCAAGTATTTATACACTGATGTATTACGCAGTGTACTTAGTCAGTCAGCAAATATCAGATGTATCCCAGTATCAGCGTATAAATACGTACACATAGTGGCAGACGTCCGTAGCAAACCCAAAAATAACAAAAGTGGATTTTGTGGAGCGCAAATATATAAGCGTGGTAAGCTCATCATTCGTGTCAATTCATAGACATGAAGTGATACATAGTATAGATATGCACAGAGAATAATTACAGTCCCAAGTACCCAAAATTACACTCTCTTCCCTGCACATTGCCATTTATATTTCAGGTTAACTTTCGAGTTTGATCATTGTTGTCTTGACGAAAAATGCACCATTTGTTCAGACAAATCACACAACAGAGTGGAAGCAGATGCGAACAAAATTTGTTCGTATCTTCTTCCACTCTATTGTTATTTGAGTGCAACCTATGTACATTAATTATAATAAGGGATTTCTGATCCTTGATATGTCCGCTCAGGTGGTCACCTTAGGCACTGAACATAACTTCTCCACCCATCTATCTTTTCTAAGAAAGCATTATTTCATGTAAAGAACTTCAGTGAAGATTGTACACATATACCTAGTTGTGTGTTATCAATCGTTCAGTGGATATGCTTTCCTTGATTAATATTATGGTAAAGGAATTTTTCTAGAAATAAGAATATAATGTTTTAAACTGTGTGATGGACATGTATATTAAAATTGACTCTTGATTTCCTGGGAGAAACCAAGCATATTATGTTATTATTGAATGTACTCATAGGGCCAAAATCAAACGGATGTAGTGCTCTCTCATGTCATTAGTATAAGTAACAAAATTAATATTTTTTCCCTAACCAAATCGCACACAACCTCCATAATTTTCCAGTGAATTGGGAAGAATGTTTATTACCAGTTTCGTAGAGCTCATCAATACCTTGTGTGTTTTCAGCCATTCCACTCGCCTCCTAGCGGCAACAACTCTGCGTAACGTGCTGGGAACCAGGAATCTGTCGGAGCTGCTCTCTGAGAGGGAGAATATTTCCCACACGATGCAGTCTTCGTTGGATGATGCTACGGATCCCTGGGGCGTCAAAGTCGAGCGCGTTGAAATGTGAGTTGTTAGATCCGTTCGGCATGGTTGGAGAAAGCGCCTCGTGGATTTGAACGGGAATTTCATAGATTTTGAATCTTGTGACAACCCCAAAAGTAATAGAGAACTGTGCAATGCTCATGAAATATTTGTAGAAATTAAGACTCTGTTTTACTGGGGGAAAAACTTTTACGGATAGTTTATAGTATTTCATCAGTAACTTAGAGGACGCAAGCTATGTATTTAACATGTATTGCATAGTGTATCTTATTGTTGCCGAACAAAAATTGGGAAATTAACTAGTCTAGCGTTTTGTTAGGTACTGCCGGAATTATCTTCCTGATGAAAGTGCTTGTCTTTAGCTTTAGAATTAAAATAAATCTTTATTTCATTTAACTGCTATTAACGGGGATGTTTCAAAAGTGTTAGAAAGCTGTGCGCTAGTTTGGATTTAAGTAAATAGTTTTCGACAAATTTGTTTTAGAGTAGCGAACATTTTTCTTGCAGGAACTAGTCTCTTTGACTATACTAAAAGTACCGCTACTATCCTGTTGCCTTCATTTGCGCAACATGAACATGAATGTAAACATTTGCCTTAATTGGCCAAAATGATCCATTAGCCTATAATTTTTAAGCTTCTAAATATTTTATCGAAAATACTATGTGCTAGGTGAAACAATTTTTCTAGTTAAGTCTTAACATTCGTTATGAAATTTAAATACCATACGACCATACACTATGTATAATTGGTTATGTATTAAATATATTCACAATTTTAAGATATTGCTGCCAAACTCATTCATTTTAGTAACTTTTTAGCTGTGAAGAGCCTTGATGTCCCAATCCTCAGCCATTTGTGTTCCAACAATTTTTTTTTTCGCCATTTGATTTTGACATGTGTTCTCTTTGAAGTAGAATGTCTGACGGCTCCTTGTTTCTGCAGTAAGGATGTGCGCCTACCAGTCCAGCTGCAGAGAGCGATGGCCACAGAAGCTGAAGCAGCCCGTGAAGCCAGAGCCAAGGTGATCGCAGCTGAGGGAGAGATGAAGGCTTCCAGGGCTCTTAAAGAAGCCTCTGACATTATATCGGAGAGTCCAGCTGCCTTGCAGGTAACTTTTCATTCTTCCAAATCCTGTTTCAGTCTCGCTTTTGTTTTAAATACAATTCCACAATGTGCCATGTTGATGTATATAAATACATAATAGTTGCAGATTTTGTTAGGAAAACGTAAAGTTATTTGAGGCACTCTTGGTGAAATTGCAGCCTCGGTTTCATTTTTATTTCTAGGAAGCTCGTAAGTTGACAACTTTTAAAAACTTTCATGTCGTGAACATCGAGAATTAGGGTTTCAAAATCTGCTTATATGAGACTTCTCCTTTAACTACTAGTTCCCAACTGCTGTTGCTCATCCTCACAAGTTTCAGAAAACAGATAATAAACAGTCTCACATTTTAGTGCAGTATCTTATATTTTTTTATTAGAATGCCTTGAAAGTTACATGCACTGCTAAATTATCCATTGTAATACTGAGCTACTTTACTTCATTTTGGTTCTGTCGAATGTATCCATCACACACGTGTCGGGCTGCAGTCATGCCAAAAATGAAGTTAATGTTGGTGTAAGAAGACTGGCTAACAGAAAAAGGAATGCTAGGAACATTTTCTAATAGGTAACTAATTGGCTGGATACCATACAAACTTATCTCGAAGTATCATGATCATCTCTTAAATGTTAAAGCTGATATATCAGAAACATTTTGTTATATCTTGGGCTAAGTATCGAGCAGAAGCAAACTGTTTTAAATTTTCAAATACATGATGAGGTGGGATGAATTGTATTTGTTTATTATGGCAATACAGATTGGGAAAGTAGCCTAATTAGAAACAATTTTTTCGTGTTTGTCCAATAAGTGAATATAATGGGATTTTACCTGACTATCGTATTAAAAATTACAGTCCCATTTTAAACAAACTAAAAAAAATTAACAGTCCTTTGTTTTTTAGACACTGTTCAGTGCATTTTTTTTTTTTAAATTTCTGTGCAAAGAAGTCTATTTTGAGGGTCAGTAGTTCCATTGCAGTATTTACTTTATAGACATTCTAGAAACACATTTTGTACTTATTTTTTATATTCTGTAACCACACAAAATATATACTCTTGTTCTGAATCTGCCTATACAGACGAAAATGGAATGTCGTCAATGTTGACTGATGGCAGTGGAAATACTGGCTAGATCACTATGATAGAGGACTTATAAGAACATACATTTTTTTTGACTTTGGGTTTATTTTGAAACCAGATTTACGTTTTTTCGTCTGTGACATGTTTGTTAACCTCATATTGTTGGCGTTATAAAAACAATTCAAATTGAATTTGGTTGTTTGCTAATTAAAAAAATATGTTGTTTATATTAGAGAAGTTGCATTTATTTTTGCTATGTGTGTGTGACCTTCAGGTTAAAGAAATAAAATGTATTCGTAGTAACTAGAAATATATATACATACTAGAATAGTTTGATTACCAAGCGGATGGCTTTGTCTTTCATACATTTTTAACTTCATTATTAACTATTTATTTTATTCTTCTTGATGGCATCCGTCAGTGTGAAAGTGTAGTCTTGCAGAATTTTTGTGCATTGATTTCTTTGGTTTATTTTTCATGCATGTGGACACTATGCTATTTGGTATAGTTACATAATTCATGTAAAAATTATTTATTTCTGTATATTTGTTTACTGTTTTATGTGTATTAATGAAAATATTTTTTTTTAGCTCCGGTATCTACAGACTCTGAGCACCATTTCCGCAGAGAAGAACTCTACAATTATCTTCCCATTGCCAATGGATATAATTACTCCATTCCTTGCGAACAGGAACGCCTGAGACTCATATGGGATGGAATATGATTGGAGATAATCGCTTATACAAGGATGTTTTGTTTTTGTATACTTGTTACGGAAGAGGTGAAAAGCTTTAAATACTTGTGTGAAATAGTTCTTTCATATTATCAAAGTTTGCTATTCATGCAGAAGTTAAGTGTCTTAAAATGTATGAATGGAAATTGTCCGGAGTGATATAAAGACATTTTGATTAAGAACGGTGCCCTATATACTGTAGTTGAACAAAGTTTATTTTGAAAATATTTTTTTGAGTGAATAAGTACTGCTAACGGATAACTGAAATGAGTGTAGCTGAATAAAAGCATTTTGGAAACTATTTCTGATGGTAAATTTAACTCTTCCTCTTGCCATAATGTTACTGGCAAGAGCATTATCTGGGTGATATTAATATGACACCAAGTACATATTCATAATATCAGTCGTGCAAATGGCTCCATGTCTATTGACTGTCCGTTCACCTCTCAGTTCCAAGAAGCTCGTTTTGCTTAGCTTCACTGACCATTTGTAAGGCTGTTTCTTAATTAATTGAACAAATACCACTTCAGTTACTGATTAATTTAGCTCATACAGTGGAATTATTTAACCTCAGTTGTGATAGAAAAGTAGCTATCCAAAGGTTTTTTAAATTTCTCAATACAGTATTCTTATTAGTGTTCGTAGTTTGATGTATAATATTTGTATTTCACACTCAATAATCATAGTATATTATTTGGTGAAGTTACATTTGCAATTTTCCGCGATTGTAAATTAAGGTAAAATATTAATTTTTGTGTTTTATGATACTGAAATTACGTGTAATATTCACGTCAAATAGTCTGTATTTAACTTTGCAAGTAATTCTCTGTGTAATAAATTTGCAATGCTAGCAAATAATTATGAAAAATGAATAGGTTTAGACGTCTGTATTGTAAGAGAAATTTGTACAGTTTTGTATAATATATATGTAATTAAATATTCAACTGCCATGTGTTTTGTAATGTATGAGATATGAATTGTATATTTTAAATTGTAAATTTATTGGTTTTCATTTCATACCTCTATAAACGTTTGTAGTCTTTTTGTAAATTGTAGGAGAGTTTTGTAAAAAAATTTAATGTTATTTTCACAATATCGCAATAAAATATCTCGTAAATTATATTTCGTCCTATTTAGTTTTTGCACATGTACGAAATTTAAGATATGACTTTTGCTCTCTACATAGTATTTTGAGAATTCTAAAACCCTTTTTGCATTCAGTAATAAATAAACTGAGATTCAATATTAAAGGTCTATAATTTTTCAAACTTTATGAAACTAAATATGTACATATTGATGATTAGAGACGTTCTGAGACACTTTGATAAGTAAGAGATATTTACGTGTTAGAATTAAATACTCTTAGTAGTCTTTAGTTGAATTGATAAAATGTGAAAATTATGAACTACTTGTATGGTTTTTCAAACAAATAAATACTGTACAATTCTGTTAAATATAATATCAGGTTTTAAAAGAAGGCACTTACAGACTACAGAAAAAACATTTAGGGCTGTATTACCTCGCATATATTCTGGTACAAACTCCTTATTACCAATATGTGGTCTATTCAACTAAAAGGCAAGTTTGTATGGACACTTATGGCATCTTTTAGTCCTGTACATTATGACGTGATGTAGTTCTCATTTCCTGGGTCCTTAGCACTGGTGAGGGTTGGCATGATGCGAGTATGGAGCAGTGCTGGAATGACGAGACGGTGGAAACGAGATATCCACGAGAAAACCCACCGAACAGCGGCATCGTCTGGCACAGTTCCCACATGCCAACATCAGGGACCGACCCCACCTGGAATCTAACCCGGATCGCCTTGGTAGGAGGCGAGCGCTGTGTCCACTGAGCCAACCTCGACCTCACAGAACTCACGTCTCGACTCACCTTAGTCTCAAGGCATAAGTTACAGACTTATGTGCTGTCTTCTCGCCAACTCGCCTCTATGAGACATCCAGTGTTGGTCCTGACATTTTATATGTAACAGGAAATATAAAGTTGGAAAATATGCTCGTATATCTTTTAGAAGATTTTGTTCACAAATTTTCATACCTGGAAAGATTCACAAAAACATTTTCGTAATTTTCATGAGCGCGTTAAAATAAGCTTCTCAGTGAAATGGAAATAAAAGCCTGTAAAGTTAATTGAATTATTTATAAGCAGACTTAAGCCACTCATGCTGAGTAGTTATGAAAACAATTTGCAACGTCTAAAGCTCTATACACAGCTCGTCGTTTGGGTCAAGTTAACTTCTCGAACTTTTCATTAAACTTTTGTTTGAAAATTGCCGTGAAAATTTTACACAGATCATACGACTACCTTTCTTTTTCTCTTACATATTTGTGGAGTTTCGTGTATATGAATTTTTATGTAATTTGCTGCGACAATTTTACATTAAATTTAACAGACGTTAAACTTTCCGTACATGTTAGAGAACATTTATTTATATTAATTAGCTAAATTTATCTTTAAGTTATAGATTTGTCGTTAAAATGGAAACAATTTCAAATTTTTGGGTGCAAGAATACTTTAGTTACGTTTATGACGAAGGCTAATACTATTTCCGACGGGTAGCAGACCTTTCCTGAATATCTTCCAGGTTATATCGCACTACTTCCTTTAAAAGTCTGTATAGCAGTACGACTAATGAAGACCAGGTATCAAGAGGAAATTTAATATTATTTCCCACCAAAGTAGCTACAAAGAAGCGATAGCATGAATTGACTTAAATACCTTTCACAAACAGACCTTTATTTCTGTAACGTGCACACTTAAGACATTTAAATTTCAAATGGTTTTACTAAAATGATTACGTCTTTTAGGCCTAATAGTGTGTGGTTTACCAAATGATGAATCGTTTACACACAGTGATTCTGGAAACGAAGGAGCGGAAAATGTAATTTTTTTCATTTGTATATATCCTTCTTCGGTCATTTGAAGAGAGATATAGACATTATTCTCGATAAATGTTCCGTTAGGTGCTACTAGTACTGAATAATAACGCTGGAATTTATTTCCTTTCTGGATACGTAGGAACCCCGGATTTAGCTTGTCAGTCCCGCGAGCGTTCATTCTTGGTGACGTCCAAAAAAGACAGAAAATCTTAAGAAAGGCGGACTCCCGCGAATATCCGCGACTTCGGGGGACATCCGAGTCAATCTTAAATAAAACACGCGGACTCTTGCGAATCCAGGGCTCGTCCACCTCTCGTGACGGCCACAACTAATGTCTCCACAAATAATCCGCGGACCACGCGAATATCCCCGGATAGGTGCACAACCACCTCTCGTGGTGCCCGCGGCAAGAGTTCCCTTAACCTAACCGACGCGCCCTCCTTTCTCTAAAAATTCCCCCCTTTTACTCCCAGCCAATCGCAGGCTCTGTGGACTACTGACAAAACTAAACACAGTCTTTCATCCCTACTGGTTTAGTATCTCTTTTCAACATTAATACAGGTTAACCTTGACATACACACTACTTAATACAAAATTTTAATCTTTTAGGATATCTAATAACATAGTATTAAATTGCACTGCAGGGGGTAAACGAAGCTACGCCGCTTGCACTGACCCACTTCTCGCCCTTTCAGTTCTGTTTCCCATACCAATTCAAGGTTGTCGACTAGCTCTCGTCCTGCATTTGCAACGTTCTATGTACATCAGCATGAAGGGTTAAATGGCCATGGCACAATTCAAAATCTCCTCACAAACCCTCCGCCTCTGACCAGTGTGCAAAACTAAATTTAAATGAATGATATGAAACAAATTATTGCGATTGAGCAAGATTAAACACATGGTTCATATTTCTATCACAACTTGCTGTGTTTACGTCGAACTTTACATCTAATCAATATGAATGGCAAAGAGGCCTGTTACATTTACTTCAACGTAATTATTTTAGTAAACTCCAAACAACGACAAAATATCACGTTTTTAAAATGCATGTGTAAATGCGATGTTTCAATTCTTCGTGCAAATATAGTGCAAAAGAGACTGTCTTCGACGGAAGATTCAATAGGTCTGAACAGTATTCTTTTTATGTAACATACTGTTATAAAGAGAACTTGTGAACAACTTTGCTATACGCGAATAATTATTTTAACGAGTTTCCAAACTTAAAAATATGTTGGGATATGATTGTCTCTACTCGTCTCTATGGTCGATATACAGTCGGGTCACGTTAAGAGCATAGAACGACTACTACTAAGACTCCTGTTGTTCCATACAAGGTTAGCTACATTTCATAGTAAAATCGGAAGAGGCATGCATATTTCACGTTATTGTCTGAGAGCAGACTGGACTAATGGCAGGTTTCACCAGCGCGTCTCAGACTAGGTCGCATCTAAACAGAGCATAAGTTTAAGTAATGATTGAGGAATGTGTGGTTAACAAAGACAAATTCTTGGTTAGGCCATACTTAGCTAGGCCTCGCTTAAATATTAATGTGCAAATTTAGTTGGTACTTCACAGTGTTTGTCACGTGTTGATAACAGCCAATCAGAATTATTTATTAAATAATAAGAAAATATATAAATTTGTTTACATTTATGATTACATTAGTTTATTTCAAACTTGGTGTAGCTGCACCAAAGATCTGTCTCCATGTCTGCTGGTGTAGATATATCAGAGCCGTTGAATTAAGGGCGTTCAAGTGGGGAAAAATCATAATTTAGGGTTAGATTCGTAGACATTACTTGAGAGCACATTTTCCTCTTACGAAAAAAAATTTAGCTCAGTCAGTTTTTCCATAATGTCAGTTCAAAGTCAAAACTTGCATATTTTTACCTCATGCAAAACTTGAAGACCAGTAAACATTGTGAAATAGAAAAAAATCACATTGAAACTACATGCCACGGTCTACGACTGAAGCATACAGAAATCCTTTACATAAATATTTTGTATTTAAAAAAAATATTTAAAAATAATAAAAAATTTGCAAAATTATGAATTTTCCCCACATGAACACCCTTAAACGACTTTCGGCGAATTTTGAGCCACATACATCCATTGTGTATAAAGATTTGTTACAAGGCTGATCAGTAAGCAAGTTTGTGAAAATAAAAGTGTAAAGGCCCTAGTAAAAAACTAACATTAATATATATTTGTCTCATGGTTGATTAGCTCATGGATTTGAAATGTGTGTGGTGAATAGCGCATGGTAGTAACATAACCCCAACATTTAATATATGTAATTGTTTTTTTTTTTACTTCATTTGAGTCTTATAGTAGCATGTAGGGATAATTTATAAAACTGGAATGCTTATGTGCGAGTGTATTTCCTTTTTAGAATGATTCCATTCAGTTGTGGCCAGAATTTTTTTTATCTATCATCGTCATCATGATACAAGAAGCCGAATAATTGTATGTTATAAAACTCATTTCTATATGCTAATACAAGATACAAAAAAAAAAGCGTACCTTAAATACTAAAGGTGAAGTGTTGTGGTTGTATTACTACCATGTGTTAACTACTAGCCATTAAAAATTCACCCTCAGCATAGACAAACATACTGTTACAAGCTTGCGGGCTAGGTAAGTTTTGGGATGGAGGTCTTTGATAAAATAAAGAAAATAAAGCTAGTCTAGTTTATTTACAACTGTATATACAAAAAAAAATCTATGTCTATAAAGATTTATCACAATAAATGGCAAACAGAAGAAATAACTACTATTTACATAAAGGATAAAAAAAAATACATCTACACAAGTTCTCTGTCTGTAGAAAGGTTACTAGTCACTCACAATGGTGGACCCAAAGAAATAATACCGCAGAATCTTTCTGGCCTAGAATCACCTTCTTCCTCCTACTTGCTGCGGTCCCACTCGCTGGACGCACTTGTACAGTCGTCGCAATCCAATACTTGTCACTATCACTTCAGATCACACTAGGCACCTGCCAGCAAAAACTCTCTCGCTCCTGCTGCAGCTCCCTCTTATATACCTCACCCTCCTTCTCGAATTATCTCGGTGGGTCTCTGTTCTCCAACCTCCTGGAAAGATGTCGCTTCAATGTCAAGTACCACCCAGAGAGAATAAGAGGGAACAGGATCATTCCAGATCACGATATTTTCTCTCGGTTACCCGATACTGGGCGCAGGTGGTTATCATGGAGTAATACAATCCATGCGGCACCCGAGGAGGCCTTTTAGCGCTGCCGCCACTGTATTGTATTTCGCCGCCCTGCCCGACAGCCACGGCGCCGAGGAGTGAGTGGGAAGGGGGTGTCCTAGCTC
>PNEQ01000067.1:24918-46096 GCA_003012365.1 Medauroidea extradentata
GGTCGTTCGGGCTAAAGTGAGCACAATAGATTTAACCTTTAATAATACACTAGTTGTTATTTCATGTAATTCAACATGAACAATAGTTACCTTACAACTTGTGTGGTTTGCAGAGAATTACCAAATGTAGTTATTTGTATTTTTCGATTCCAATACAACAATACAGAAATAAAATCAACTGGAATTGACATATTTTAATTTTCGTACATTAGTAAACTTTTTTAAAATCAAACTGTATGTGTTTCCACCGACCGCACAATTAAATTAAACGCGCAAACATCAAAGTGACGTGTCCAGAGAGGTTAGACATTTCCCGGAGAGATACTAATTTGTTGAAAATAGAAGTTTAGCAGGACTTTTTTGAGAGCTCACTTTATCCCGAACTTCCTATACAAGATTGTATACTAGTTAACACTACGGACACTGACTTGCTGGTCCTCAAGTGCCGCTAATTACTGAGTACTCAACAAAACAATCAGTAGCCATTAAGAGGCCTCCGTACCTGCGCTTCAAATGCGCTGCAGCGAGTTACGCCTATTCTCTTTTTGACGAAAATATTTAGCGCACATTATATCCGTTTATCTACGAAAAGAACACACACTTCAAACTATGTCGCTATAGTTTTAAAGTTCAGTAAGTTTATTAGAAACATTATTTTCTGGTTCCTCAAAACGGCCAAAAGTGGCTTTTCCAGACTGCCGTATCTGGAAAGTAACAAATTTGGAAAATTAACAATCGGATTCGAAAAAACATAACTACAGAAACAAGCGTTAGACTTTGAAATACGCTGCCCATAAATAAAATGATGTGGTCACCGCTTAACGTCCCATAGGAAAAATGATAATAGTAGAGCACTGCACGCCATCTGAGTGACTTGCGCGGAGAGGCGATAATGTGTTACATACGTCGGTTAGTGGCGACCTTACCGCTCCTGCCTCATACACACAAACGCAGCCGATCTAGGGATTCGTCTTAAGTCTGTCATGATCATTGTTATGGTGCGTCCGTCAGGTTGCGCACAGGGGCGTCATTTGAGGTTTTTCTATGGGGTGGGAGGCAAGTTTTTTTTCGGCGACAGTGACCTTGTTGCATCTTTTTTTTATTAATTAAGCATGTATAAATTAGAAACTTTAAAAATAAAACTTCAGTTTTATGTGCTTAAGTTAGCATTATTTAAATTACAATACACCAAAAATAAATTCTATACACTTAAAATTATAAATCCGGGGGGGGGGGGTCATTTGCCCCCTGCCCCCCCTTAAATGACGCCCCTGGTTGCACAATTCTGTCTGCCGCTTACCTTGCAACAACCTACGAGTTGCCACTGACTGTAGGTGTTCACAAATAAGTCACTCGGTTATCCCGAGTAGAGTAAAATCCATCCACAAGTCGTTCAAATAGTCATCCAGCTGCAGTTTATATGCGAGTACAAAAAGTGAACAAAGCAAACTGATTGCATGCGTTTGCATGTGGTCACAACCTGGCAAACGTTCTTTTGGATCGGGTATCCTGGTCACGTTACCAAGAAAATCTAGCCAACTCGACAAGGTTCATTTTCGTAAACGTACTAAGTCAGAGAATTCGCAAGAACCTTTCGTGCCACCGTATTTTACATGAGTGGATGATTATATCTATGGTTGTTTACAGACGAATCACAAAACCTTCAGCAGTGGCGTACTAGAGTTATCATTGAATTAGTCAGAAGGCGACACACTTATAATCAGATATGGGTACAGTATATTGAAGCCTAGCGTACAGTCAGATTTCCCCGCCTATAACGTAAGCAACTTAGAAATTCTGCCAACCTAATAGTAATGCACGATTGACCACGAAGAAAACTGTCGGATAGTTCACCCGTTAGTGGAGCTGACTGTACCAGAATGATCGTACAGTTGTTGGGATGCGACTGTTGTCATGCGATTGGCACCTGGACCAACGGAATAGGTTTCCCCAAAGTAGTTTAGTTACTCATGCATTCATCACAAACGCATAGTAAGAAATTGTACTTTCACAAGCAAAAGCTTGCTAAGTGACTGCAGAATTATTACTATTTACCTATCCAGTTACAGATTATAAGAAGGATGCTGGCAATCTTTTAATTGGTTAAAAATTAAAGAGAGTTCTATTAATAAGGAAAACATACTTCAGCATTCTGTCAACATTCTTCATTTTTTTATGTACTTTAACCAACAAAAGTAATTTTTGAGACTTGGTTGCCAAATAAATTTTTAGTGACACTAACAGTAATTGGTTGAAGATGCTCATAGGCATAAGTTGTTTCTAAGTTTCAATATACATGTGGTGTTTCTATAAACTGGACCGATAATTTTCTGTGGCAGTTTAGTCACGAAAAATTAAATCGAAAACATTGTGCGACTTATGGTCTAAAATATATCCTTCTTGTAGCAACGCCGTTGAAGTAGGGCCTTAAATATAAAAAATCTAACATAGATTTTTTGGATGATAAGTAAGCAGAATATTACCTACAAACACCACAAAATATGTCTCTATCACAGAATTAATTTATCTAAATATTAGTGTTTACTGCCTACATTGCGAACCAATCTCTATGAAGCGCTAGCTAGTTTGAGAGTTTGTTGAGGGTTTATGAATCAAAATGCCACAGTCAACGTCAAATGTCGCGTTATGTGCGTACCTACACCATTGCCGTTTTCAAATAATACTGACAGGCAACGCGCTATCGCCAACTAATAATTGGTCGCATTAGTTAAAGAGGCATAGAACAATAGCGGTGAATGACACTATATTCGTCTGTGTGCTATTGCCATGTTGCCATGGTTGAAGACTCCCTGTGATTACTGAACGATTTGTGATTCTCCATAATGCATAGTAACTTTTACACTCAAATAGTTTACGCGATGTTTAGTAATGCATAATCAAGTGGTTCAGGTCCAACTTAAGGTTCGCCATCATTCGCCGTTTTGGATTTTTTTAATTCTGAGAAGAAAAATGTCAAACGTGCTATTTTAGCGCAAATTCTATTTACCTTGGGCTAAACTACTAGAATGGCACGAGAACTTATAACGTAGTCCTACGTTTAGGCTCCAATCAGTCAAACAAATTAAGAATAGAAATCAACTGTTTGTCTGATTGTGGCCTAAATACACGTTAAAAGTTCAACTGCCGTGAGTGGAAGGTAAATCAAATTTGACCTTTAATCGCAAAATTCAAACTTATTTATTTCTCAGAACTTTATGGAAGCATAAAATTTTACTATTCCATAATGGCGACTGAATCGACGTGTGTTGCCCTTAATTTTCAATTTAGACATACTTCATTTTTCTATCACCGAAGTTGGCCAAGATTAAATTTAGATAGGCCTACAAACCGTAACCGCGCGCACACACACATATGTGTATGTACATCAAGGGCGGATTCACCTCTGACTCCTGGAGGAGGCTATGCTTTAAAACATTGTTACATGCCACACCCTAAATTAAAAACAGGGGTCATATAGCTCTTGCTCTGGAAAAATTAGGATTTTAAGGTGCAAAATAGTGCTATTAAAGGAGTTTCAACGGGAGAAATTAATAATGCAGGCTATCCGTACAGAAGTTGTAATATTTTTAAGGATACGTAACGCGTTAAAAGTAAAACCCTTTGTGCTGCAAAAAAAGTACGTTGATAACGTATTTAAACTTCTGCTCCCATATTGGTGCAACAAACGATTGTGTTGTTATTGTTGTGTTGTCATTTATGAAGCTGTAGGGTAAGTATGAGGTAATCTTTTCAGTATTCTACTTAGCACATTATTTGATTTAACATTTTGGAGCAGTATCGTGAGGGACTATATGGCCGCTATGTCCCCCACCCTTTTTTCTGGATCCGCCTCTGAAAAAAAAAAAAAAATATATATATATATATATATATATATATATATATATACACACGCACGTTACACAGAAAGAAAAATTATGTAGAAAGTCTTCCCTGCAAAATTATTTTGTAGTAACCAAAACATAATTTTGTGGTGGCCACAATATTTTGGTGGTGTCAACAAAATGTTTTTGTAGAGATCACAAAATAAATTTTGTAGGGTAAGTACCCACAAATATTTTGTAGCTGCCACAAAATATTTTTTTTTCGTATACCTACATGAGCAGTTTCTTGTGAATTGTATATAAAACTTTCATTTTTTTTTCTTTCAAGTACGCAACAAGTTTACATAGGCGGCGAATGTGGCGTCAGTGCACGACGGAATAACAGGAAATAACTAGGATGTTCGGGCGACAGGAGCGACGGGGGTAGACATCCACTTCTCCACAGCCTCCCCTGCCCTGCTGCAATTTGTCCGCCCGCCGAAGGACAGCCGAGCTGCGACGGTATGTGGGTCTCCTGCGGCTCTAACTTGTTGCGTCACGGGCGCCGGCGCCTCCCGCGGACTTCTCTGTCCAGGATGGGTGAGGGGAAGCATGGGGGACGTCGTGGCTCTATGTTTCCATGGCGACGGTCACGTCAAGGCACCGGTGCTCGCCTAGGGACCACAGCCGACCAAGCGCCTCGCCGTCGTACGTGTCCGCTGAAGACGTCACGACCACACACACGCTAAATAGTAACGCAGACGTGAAATGACGTGACGCCACATTTGATACGGGCGAACCTCGCCGCGTGGTGGCTGCCCTGCATAATACGGCAGGTTTCCTTATTGGCCTGAGGGTCTGCGGTTGGCGGCACAGTGGTTAGAGAACTTCCCTCTCACCAAGGCGAACCGGGTTCAATTCCCGTCGCATTTACTTTTTAATTCCTAAACAGAGCAGATATCGATAAACTGTTGCACAGTTTCATTAAAAGTTATTTTTTTCCAACACATAATACACAATGGTTTTATCTAATTATGTATTTAAGGATATTATAATTAATAAACTAATTTGCCAACTATATGTATTTTTTATGTAGGAAAAGTTATACTATATATTAAATTTAAAAGAAAACTGTACTACAATTTTTCGAAATATGAGCTCGTTTAGAATTAAAAAATATACTTATCGTGAGAACAATAGAAATTATGAATTATGGCCTGACATTAACTTCGCTTCCTGTTGGCCTGGCTACCAACTATAGTTCATTCAGGATAAAGTGAGCACTTTTGATACTTTAGTAAATAATAGTTATTCATTATTGGTTTTCTACCATTTTGTAAAGTAACCAAAGCAGCATAAGTAAAACTCTTAAGTGTCTATACTGTACTGTACTTAGACGTTCGCGCCTGACGTCACAATAATAATTTTTTAATTTATTATTCTTGACAATTTATTCTTCATAAGTTCTCACTTTACCGCGAACCACCTATAGCAGGGCAGCCGCCTTACACTGACTGGCAGTAGGTGTTTCCGCCATGTTGCTGGCCAGCGAAGCCCTTTTCCTGGCGTGTGCGACTTTGTTTGCCGTCCTGCCGGTCATTTCGCTTCTGTATTTTCAAATATTCTGCGTCACGACTGTGATGACCCGCACCCAGTCGCTGCCACAGTTAGTTGCAATATCTGTGAAAACCACTTTGAACGTGAGGTCCCGTCCCGTGACCTAGTTGTCCGTAATCTTGCGACGTTGAACCCATAATGTAAAGCAACATATTTATTTTTCAACCCATTAAAAAAAAGGGGGTGGTGACAGTTGGTGCCGCAAGCCATGATCCTGACAAACCAACATTTCCAAATTATTCGCGGAATAGTATATAGTTATAATAAATCGTAATTCGTTTTAGAATTGCAGAGACACTTAATCCTTTGTTAGGTTTTATGTAGTTATTTTTATTGTTAAATTGGAACTTCTTATTCAATGCCCCATTTTCAGAATGCTAAAAAAATATGAAGAAAAAAAAATAGTTACATTCAAGAATTTATTTTTAGTACAAACCATTTTTACGTGAAATAACAAAGATGCCATTCCGTAGCTTAAGATATTTTATTTCACTCTATAAATTATTTCATTTTTTTTCATTTTTTTTTTTTTTTTTTTTTTTTTTTTTTTTTTTTTTTTTTTTTTTTTTTTTTTTTTTTTTTTTTTTTTTTTTTTTTTTTTTTTTTTTTTTTTTTTTTTTTTTTTTTTTTTTTTTTTTTTTTTTTTTTTTTTTTTTTTTTTTTTTTTTTTTTTTTTTTTTTTTTTTTTTTTTTAGTAGTTTCTACTTCGGTTAGCGAAAATAGTCACTTTGACATGCGCTTGTATGAAAACTATAGAACAAAAAATATTTTATTTGCGAGAAATTGCTATTAATGTAATGTGTAAGAGTTGGACAGTGTCTGGTACAATTATAATCCTACGCATTATTCCTTGCAGAGCGCCCTTAAAGTGGTCTAAAGTTTCCAAATACCTGTGGGGACTTGGGATGTATTGTTATTAGCAGATTGTTTGATGTGAAACAAAACAGCTCTCGAAGGCTTGTCACGTTTTAAAAAGTAGTTTATACTTTTACAAAAATATTCTCGCTATCTGGTTGCCAAAACTATTTTTGTGTATCTTCAACAATTCTTGAAAAATGTACAAGAATTTAGTTGTAAATATACAAAAAAATTATTTGTGAATATACAAAAATGTTTATAGACATGTTTTTATATTTTCCGAACATTTCCTGTTAAGAGGGCCGCCTACCCCACGCTTCGAATGCGTTGCAGTGTGTTGGTAAACAGGTTTTTTCTGCGAAAATATGCCACGTGTGCCCGTTGTACCAACGTACGAAAAGAAAACAAACTTCAGACTAGGTCGGTACCTCATTTTTAAGTCTCCACGCTCATTAAAAATAATGTTTCTAAGCCCTTCAATATGCCTAAAAAGGCCTTTTCAGACTTCCGTACTTCAAAATGTACTAACCGGATGTATGTGAAACTCAAATTGCCACCTGCACTGAACTTAGTTGCAAACTTTCCATCAATAAAATTATATGGTTACCGCTCAGTGTCCCATAGTAAAAACCTTTCGGCGGGAACCTTGCACGCTAGTTCAGAGCGTGACTCGTTGAGTCGACGCGGCATTTGATGCCGCTTTAAGGTCAACCGTAATGCTTCGTCGCTTTTGAGCCTCTCACGCGCGGGTAGCGGCGCTCTTAAGTTTATAACATTTTTGTAAATCACTACTTTTTTTTTAATGTGTACAAGCGGGCAACAGTACACAATGTTTTTATTTTAGTCAGCCTACAGCTGAAGTGTTGTTCCGTCTGCTACTAGCTGCTGCTTGAAAAATCTGAGCACTAGAAACTTCGACTGAACGACGGTTTTATGCCGCTTCAAGGACACATCCCTGGAACTTGGATGACAATAGTTACTTTGTATTCTTTGAAACACCCCACGAAAGGCCGTATGTTTCATTCATATCGTGAAAATGGCACGGATATGGATTCTCGCGTCTCAAAGAGCGTCGGGGCATCGTCACAATGGAGGAGAATCCTTTGCTCGGATTGCCGGGAGATAAATCCGCGTATTTTATTGGCACAAGGTAGGTTTACGCTCGCCTGGTTTGTCTGCCAGAGCGGACCTGTTTCTTTCATCGTCTTTCAATACCTCCCGTATCCCCTCCCCATCTCAGGCAACTTTTGTTATCGTCGTGTGACACGTTAAATTTTCTTCCATTCCCGTTGCTCACCCAATACGTCATGTCTTCCTCGTGATTCCTCTGATATTCGTCCTCCGTGGAATTTCCATATATATGTTCCAGTCGTTCCTTTGACCTGACGGTCTGTGTGGAGCCGAAGATGCCTTGTGTTGTGTGTGAACTAACGGTCACCCCTGACAGCGTCTCTCGTGATGATGTCAAGTGTGTTGTGTAGATGTCTGCCCGTAGTCTATTGGGCATATTGCAAGTTTAAACGTTTAGTTGAGATTCTATGTACCCTCCTCTAAACTAGGACAATGTAGATTACTCTGTTTTATCTTCATTGTTGACAATTGACACGAATGTTTACTAGGAATCATGCTCAGATAAGCGTAATGCGTTTCGCCTTTAAATGAAGATGTACATATAGCCTGTTTTATACGTCTTTATTGATAGTCATTTTTGTAATATCCCGGGGTCAAAATGATTCTAATCGCGCTTCAGTTGTCAGCTACTACACTTATGTCCTCTAATCCCAAGGAAACCTCATACTTTTGGAGAATAAAATACAAATTGTAAGCGTGTATGTTGCGTTTGATCTAAGTAATATTCAAAAGCTTGTGGGTCGGATTTACGTTTCCTTCTAGGCCTCTATTTTATACTTTCGATAAGTTTTCTAGTTCGTTCAGATTTGGTAGTTCTGGTTGTTCGCACTGGAGTACAAAGCGATTTTCGAACTGCATAAAGTTTCACCTTGTACTTCACATCTCGTGCAAGCGCTTCTGACTGTATGCATGCGGGACCACCTAGGGTAATGTTTAAAGGCCTGAGATAAAAATAGTTTTTGGGCATCGTATTTAATAGAGACCTGAAAAATTCGTATTTTCTTTTGGGTCCAAGATATAATCCAATCAGCTGTAATTTGGTGCCACTTTCGCAATTGATCCGAGACTTATTTGACACCAGGGGGTGGATAATCCGTATACCTACTGCGAATGTAAACATTTGAAGTCAGGGTAGTTGAGCCGCTGTTGTACGAAGGATTACACACGCGATCACTGTTGTCCTAAACATTGTTTTCGCCATAGTTAATGTATTTTACATTAATTTTATAAAGCAGTTAATTAGAAATGATTAGTCGAATGAAAAATATACCTGTTTATCTTAGTCTGCTTTGATTGGCGTACACAATTTTACAATAAAATGTGAACTTTAGAGCCGTGTAAAGCTGGCGTATGAACTTTGCTGCAGCGTGTTAGGCGAAAGTTTTTTTTAAGAAATACTGTTGTGTGTTCGATATCTATATCTACGAAAATAAAACACATTTATAACTATGCTTGTCTGTTTTTGTTTTCTAAATATCGTGCTTAGAAACAAGGTTTCGGAGCACCTAAAAATTGATAAAAAAATTTTTTTAGACTGCTGTCACGTAAAAAATACCAACTGGAATCGTATGACAAAAATACAGAAGCTCGCGCTGGACTTTACTGAGCATTTTCCGTAAGTAAAAAAAAAGTAGGATCACTGCTTAGCCCCATTGTTCTTTACCCAATATTTTATATTCCCGCCACTTGTTAGTACAAACACTGCTGTGTTAGTAATAATAATGACCGCTAATTTTAGGTGAAAAGAATTTTGCATAAACTTGTTTCGATGCCTTATGTGCACACCTGCAGATCTGATTCGTGTTTTTTTGGGAGCTCGATTTTGTGCAAAGGTGTTGCCTACCGGACTGTGCCACGTAAAATAAGGTTACTGCGATGCCACACGTTTGTGGTTTTCAGGAAGATCCCCAAGACTCTGAGAGTTAAACACGTCCAATCACTGGCCATGAAGGAAAACTGCATGCGCGTAAGTAAGACACTGAAGGGAAAAAATAGTTATTATTACAAAAAATTAGTACTTCTAGTAATAAGCTAATTTTACAGTATTTCAACTTACTAAAAATTATCGTCCGAGTTCATAGTAAAAATATCGTTTTTATTATTATAAGGCGGTCCTCAAAAATACACACTTCCCCTGATGATGATTACAGAATTATTCTGCATTTATATATTAACAACAATAAAATAGCACAACTATCTGATCGTTGTCTGGCTACAACGCGAATTTCAATAATTTTGTTATTGTTATTGCTGTAATGAAAAACGCATGTGAATGTGTTATTGTATTTACAAAATAACATTAATTATTTAGCATATGTTTATATTAAACGATGGCAAGTCGTATTATTTTTTGTCATCAGGACTAAATGTTCAGGCACACACAAAAAATACTTTTTTCTCCAAACTATACAGACATCATTTAAGCACTGATTCCCCGGCTAAATTAATTTTCCAAGTTTGTTAATAATATAAATAAAGTCTACAGCAATGTAGTACAATGTCGCCTTACATTTCGTTTAAATTAAATGCAACTTTCATAAATTGACAGTGGAGTGCTCGATTTTTGCTGGAAGGTACATTTAAATCTGTTGAAGAATAGTTTATTGTACTTTTTTTTTTACAGTACTTGCGTCTCAATGCACTCTTTTAGTAAACTTGTGGAAATACGGTAAGTACTTTTAACCCCTTTCCTCTTTTCCACAAATTTTTTGTTTCCTTCGCTGCCGTTTCTCACGCTTAACTTTTTTGTAAAGTCTTCATTCCCTCGCGATTCTTTTTTTTTCCCCAACGTGAGTGAAAAGGATTTGTGCCATTTTTGCAACGTGCGGGCTCTTTAATGCCCAGAGCCGTATCTTCTCGCTCCGCTACAAATTCTCTGCCGGCGAAGAAGCTGAATATTTCATAAGGTGTTCAGAGTTAAGAAAATAATATTCAACAAGGGAATTTGACGACTGTATTGCGCACGAGGTAAAGAAAGGAAATGGGTTTAGGAAGTATGGGGTTGAAATGGCATCAATGTTCGTTACTTGCTTTATTTCACGTGCTTTTCTTCAGGAAGGTAAGCGTACTTTGAGCATTTAAAGTTTCTGCATGCAAAAAAGAAGACAAGGTTTATTGATCACGTTATTTGTGTTTCCAGAGAAGTGGAACGCTATGTGATTATGCAGTACGGTTACGAAGTTCGTAAAACATTTACAAAACGTCCATGCTCGTAATTATGTAGTAAATGAGTCACTGCGAAAGTCGGACTCTCAGAGAACTTATAAAATGTTCCATGTAGACACACCTCTTCACACGACACTCACATTTTTCTGTAGTTCATTATACCCAAACCAAAAATTCAGGAGTGACGTCAGAATAACTGAGGTATTGTGATGTCATAAGTTATCGATACACACTTAGTCTGAATTAGTGAATATTCACTGATTCACATTGATAGATGGAGCAGTTTCATCAATTTGAATAAGTGAAAATAGTCTTTGTTTAATTAGTGAATATTCACTAATATCCTTTAAGAGTGCCAAATACTCACAAGTTAATCAGTGAATATTCTCCATTTTTCTAGTTATTTTCAAAGAACAGCTTTCACTTATTGAATCAGTGAAATATTACTGGAAAATCTGTTGACATTCACTAATAAACGTGTGAAACGTTGGCACTCTTTACCGGAATTTGTGAATAGTCACAGATTTCACAGTGATTTCTCACTGATTCAATTTGTTGAAACTGCTCCATCCATCAACGTAAATCGGTGAATATTCACTAATTCAGATTCAGAGTGTAGGGACGGCTTATTGTCGCGATAAGAATTTTGCCCCATTTTTTTCCAGTGTCTTACGTGCACACCTACAGTTCTGCTTCATGGTTACTGTGAAGTGTGCCTTTATGAAGAGACTACTCACATGTCACTGAGCCAATCACAGTGAGGTTACTGCAACACTACACGTCTATGATTTGCGGGTAGAACACCACGACTCGTGATAGTTAAAACGTCCAATCACTGGCCGTAAAGCAGAACTGCAGGTGAGCACGGAAGGAAATTAAACAAAGTGGGGCAGAACGCTTTTCGCGAAAATCAGCAGTCTCTAGTTATCGAGATCCTGTGGTACATGTGGAGTACAAACTGGATAGTTTGAGTTTGTCTGTCACGTAGTATGTTATAAGTTACCTGTTTGTTAACCATTTACGTGTACCGGTTTATTTTTATGTTTCGCGAAAATTAAAATTATCCTGAAATTCGTGTGGTTTTTCAACGTTACTTTTTTTAAAAATGCAGAAATGCATTAGTATTGCATTTTGTAATATATATCAGACTACTTTTTTTCCCCCAATATTTTCCATTTGTTTGGTGTTTTAAATATGTCTAACTTTTTTATTTTTTTAAATTATTTTTACATTAGCTGTCTAATAATTTATTATTTTATTTAAGGGTTTGTTTTATTATTTCCTGAAAATTTTCTTAAATTATTATTTGTTGTCCGAAAAGTTTGGTGTTTTCGGAATATGTGAGTATCACATTTGAAGCGTGTTTCATAACAATTTTGGCTTTTGCGATATAATTAAAATGAATTTGAAATATGTGTATAAAACTGTTTCTGGATGCTATGAAGTAGACTATTGCTGCATAGGCTACACCCAACGAAATTCAACATACTTGGGAGTAAATTACGTTAAAATTATTTTTTCGTATTTTATCATTTTTATACATTTACATTTCAGAAAATGTTGTATTATAAATAGAGACACTGGAAAATCGCGAAAATGTTTAGCATAGTCTCCAATAAATTATAGTATAGTAACCGTGACACGTATGAACAGTTTTGTGGCGAATCACACACGCTGTCTGTTCAAGCTGTACAGTTCTAACTGGGCCTGTAGAAGAGAGGAACAATGCTTCAAATAAACCATAGCCAATATAGATACAAAATATTCAGTGTTACATACAGCATGTTGGAACCTAGCAAATAGTGGACTATTCCCGCGATTTTCCAGTGTCTCTAATTATAGAGAAGGGCCGCGGTGGCCGAATTGCCAGACCATTCACACCCACCAAGGCGGTCCGGGTTCGATTACCGGCGGGATCGGTCCCCGGATTTTCGTATTTGGGAAACGTGCCGGGCGATGCTGTTGGTCGTCGGGTTTTCTCGGTGATCTCCCGTTTTCCCCGCCCCTTCATTCCGGCGTCGCTTCATACTCACCTCATGTCACCCTTTACCAGCGCTATAGACCTCAATATTAAGCGCAGGCCAAGATCTCTCACTCACTCACTTTAGTAAAAAAAATGAATTCAAATATACGACCTCACCCAAACTATCAAACCACCAAATCACATGGGATGTTTTTTTTTTTACGTCGTTCGCCCCTCCACTCACAGAAAAGGCGTGACCAGTCTCTAATTGCACACAACAACATTTTCACCGTCGTGTAATATGGCAGTTTGATACGGTCATCTTGTCCAGTACAGTACGTTCTACTGAGCAAAAAGGGTGATCTTGGTGCAAGAGGCTAGAACCTAGCGTTAACTTTAAAAACTTTTATATCTGTCAGCTGCGATGTAACAATGCCTTCTATGTAGGCATTATCAGTCACATACTGTCTCATTGCACTATTGTTTTTGTCGATGCGTTTACCACCGCGTGCATGAAGTATTGCCTATATACCAGTCGTTGCAACGTTGACTTTTGAATGTTACATACGATAGGACTGTTCGTCTACTCAAAAGAAGAAGTTACTGAAATGTTTAGGAAGTAATTAACCTTAACGCATTATGGGATAGTTATAGGTTGCTCGGGATGAAGTGAGCACTAAAAATTTAACCTTTCAAAAATATATCTAGTCGTTGCTGCATTGAATTCAACATTAACCATAATTGCCTTACTGCTTGTACTGTTGGCAGCGAATTGCTGAATATAGTTCCGTGTATTTTCTATTTTATTGCAGCAATACTGAAAGAAAATCGATTGATACGTGCTTGTATTTTATATGACTAATAAACTTTTTTTAAATTGAACTAAATAGGGTTCCTACCGTCTGTATTATTTCTCTTACACGCGCAAACATTAAGTGATGTTTCCAGAGAGGTTAGGCTTTTCCCCTCGTTAGCCACTGAGCACGGAAATATGCTTACTGCCTGAAAATAATAATTTAGCAAGGTTTTTCATGAGTGCTCACTTTATTCTGAATCGCCTATATCATACTTCCGCCTTGTAAATATGCAAAATTTTACAACTGTTACGATACAAGTCTGGTAACTTCAGTATGCATTTGACTGTTTTATATAAAAGTTTAGGAGTGCTACCATGGATGTCTGGGAAACAATTCTAGCATACCTACTTTCTTAGCGCTCCTATACGCACGTGAGGCAAATTTGCAAACTATATTTTAGAGTGTAGCCATGGACCAACTTCCTCACACAGTGAATTGCGGACTCGGTGTTATGCCCGTCATTTATTTTTCTCATTGCAAACATCGTCTATGTGCAAGTAAATACATACACATCCTCAGAAGCAGACAATTTAAATGCAAAGACAAGTCACTTAAAAGAGGATCTAACCTCAATACTTGAACGGTTCGTTACAAATGGCTTGAATATAACTCCTAGTAAATTACATGATATTCCAATAGGCTCCAAACAAACTTTCAAATCAGTTGACGATGTCAGTTTGAGGTATGAAGTTTTATGTGCCATATATATAATTCTGAGTAGATAAGTAAAAAAATACCTTGAAGTTTACATGGATGAGACGTTGCACTGGTGCTGTACTCACGTATGTATGTATAATAATAATAAAAATAATACATTGTTCCATACATTCTTTACGAGAACTAAAACGTTTTCTTTTGGAAAACGTAAAAAATTTGCGGGTCCTAACACTGGCCAGCCAACATTACAATTATTGTGACAAGTATTTACTTTTTTAGGTGAGAATTTGTTTTCTATGCTTCAAGTTCTGTATATTTTTTGTATTCGTTATATTTTCAATTTGGAGCGACGTGACCGCATTACAACATGTTACAAGAAGCTAATTTGCCTACGATTAAATTAGAGGCGCAAATTTAAATCCTTAGAAGATTCACACGATCATTTCTTCTACGCAGCCCGAATATTTACATTGTCGTTTTCTGTTAGAAGAAAACAGTACCGTACTGCAAAGAGTTTTGTTACTAAACGATGTCAATAAACAGCTTGTAAAAAAACAACGTTTTGCTCAACATTTAACTGTATCTGTATTAAAAGTTTGGAACGAGTAGCAGGATTGTAGTAAGGCATAAAAACAGTGGCGTTTAAAAATCATCAGACAAGCAAATTAATGTTATCTATAACAGCCATAACATGAAAGTCCTGTTGGCTATGTTTAGTTTGTAGTAAAAATAATGTAGAATTTGTACGTGTGATGTTTTTTTTACTATATAAACAATTTATTTATTTCTGTATCTTCTTAACCTACTACTTATTTTTGGGTATATTTTGTAATTTTTATAAGTCTGCATTAATTAAGTTGTAAATGTGATGTTAAATATCGGACCAGAAAATATAATCTTTTATAGAGCAGTAGTAATAAGTGGCAACTGTAAAACAGTGTTGATTTAGTTCTACATAAAAAAGTTAGTTCGTCAAACGTTTTACTACGCGGTTTTCAGACAGTATTCAGCCAATTTTAACTTTAAATCAACCACTTAGTTTTACTCCGTGTCAGAACGTAGCTAGAACGTTAATAATACGGAACTCAAAATTAAGTATATTCCTAAAACAACTGGTATATTAAATTTTACAGCGGTTCCTCCTCCTTAAGTTTACTTACGTATATGGTACCTGCCTAACAGGACATTTTGATGTTTGTGTCTCTCGGATAACCTCTAACCCCGGTCAATGATACCGGCGTTCAAACCATACGATGGAATTGGCGTAGGCGTGCCTTCTTAATCGTGACCTTGAGGCCACATTGACAAGATTTATGTATCCTTATTAGAACTCTGTCCTGGAGCTTTTACCTTCGTCTAAGGGTCGGTAGGAAGGAAGCTATAAGAGTGCCACTAGAACGTGAACCAAGTGTCACATCACCGCACGAAAAATAATACTTTGTGGCAGCTACGAAATATTTTGTGGGTATTTTCCACAAAAACATTTCGTGGACATCACTAAAATATTGCGGCCGTCACAAAATTATTTTCTGGTCACTACATAATAATTTTGGAGGGAAGACCTACAAAATTTTTCTTTCGGTGCGCTATGCACAGGAGTCTTCACGTCTGTGACTTTCCTGGTTAATTTATTGGCGATTCTTTATCTTTATTGGACGTACCTACGTGGAAACATTCAGCGGGTACTTATATCGTTGTTTTATTTCTATCCAGTTATTCCATTTTGATATACTGAAGACTGAAGAAAACTATCTTGGCGATGTTGGAGGACTTCGCCATTGCATGGAATGTATTTTATTTCGTAGGTAAACCAATGTGGAACAAATTGTATAGTTTCGTTAAACACACTGCGACATTGTCAGTTGGTTTTTGTTATTAGCATATTCCCGTAACTTGCAAATTTGGACACTGACCTGCCAATATGGGAAGACTATTAGAGCTAAAACAGTTTCACAAGTGGAAAATGCAGTGAAAAGTAACGTCTGTAAAATCAACACTACGTTATACAAATATAAAATTAAGCGTGTTTACCACGTTAACACCCTTTCGCGCCATGTAGGGACACACAGAATATTGCACGATTTTACACCGTATCTGAAGCCCAGCTGTGCTGTTTGTCCATCCTAGCAGAAATGTCAAAGAAATATATAATAATGCAACATCAGTAAAGTGATTTTTTTATTCCTTCATTTCCACACTTGAAAAATAAATCCACGACGAACTTTCGTCACAGTCCGTAAATATTCCAAGATGACACGAAGGTACATTTAAACACTGCACTGAAACTGCGCACGCTTTATATTGTAGACCCTAACACTTCTTAGGCTCATATAATATCTTCAACTTTTGGTAATTTTACGCTTCTATTTAATTTCTTGCCGTATTTCTGTGGTTGTTTTTGGTATATTGGTAATGTTTTTTGCCTGTGTCCATGCATTTTGGTTTTCTTTGTAAACTACAGCGTACGTCGGTGATCAAAATACGCTTATTAAGGACGTAATTCATGTATTATTTCAAAACGCATTAATTAAGCATTTTTCGCGAATTAGCTTGGGGAAGTAAAAACAAGGACAATCACAGACTGGGAATATATTGAAGAAAAAACCTTCCGAGGGGCGTATTTCCTGTACAGAATCGGTGACACCGAGATGTGATACATTAGATTGTGGTGTAAAGTATTTCGCTAAACGAACATGTCACTGCTGTGGCTGAATTTTCGCGCATAATATTTCAGTTGGTGATTTTAGCGTATGTGTGTATATATATATGGCGCAAAATTCCGAAGTCCCAAACCATTCACCTGTTTATGTTTATAACTTCTTGCTAAATTCAAATCTTAACCTACGTTTTGGCAATTCCAGCCAGTGTAGCCTATACATAAATGGCCAGGCTAGGGATTACCTTATTTTGAAGAAAACTGATGATTATTTCCAATATAGCTCATGAGCTAAAGCACTTTAAAAAATTATCGTGTGCGAGTGAAAAAAAAAAAAATAGCATTCACTACAGCGACCTGCGCTAATTGGATGGACTGGGCAATGACGTAGCTATTGGTCTTAATTTCGGAGTGAGCCCAACCTGTTAAATTATACACTAAATATGTATAAGTGGGTCACTATAAAGTCAGCATTTGTGAAGCTCTTGTTGCATGTTTTACTTTTAACTGATGTATCCAAAAATTTCGAGAACTAATGCTGCAATTGTTAATATACTACACCTTTATACATTGTTAGATAATACATTATTTTTGTATTATGTGACATTTGTTCAAAGATAAGGAATACATAATTATTACCATCCAACAAAGACCAGGCCATATGGAAGTAATTTCTTATTTACCAATGACGACCTGAGTAAACACAGAACACTGGGTTTTAACATGTAGTTGTTAAACTCGCGAATTTTTACTTTCCGTAAAGTCATCTTTAGTTGTAGGTTTTGTCTGATTTCTTAATATTCTTAAATTCTACATTTGACAGGAATTTGCCACATTTGATCTGAATATTCGGTGGATTTTCGGAATTGTTACTGGAGTTTCGTTAGCCAACCAACACTCGCAGGAAGTGTGTATGGGGCCTATCGAAAACCGATCCGCCGCACACCGCATTTGTGGCATGGCGTGTAAACGATCGCTGGACGATAACGTCAAATACCCTAGATAATAATACCGGACAGCTCTATGCAAATACCTAGAGTAAGCTTATGAAAAGTAACCTAGCGGAATGAGGTCAAACTAACACATTTTGATATTATTTTTGTATAACTATTGCATTTTGTTATTTTAGCATGCTTTATTTAATTTTTACGTATTATCGTACTGCTATTTTTTTTATTTTCTCCGTGGAACGGAAATGTGTTCTCCATAGAGAAGTTTTTCCTAGAATTTTTATGTTGGTTGCGTACATCTGAAATTAGTTAAAAAGTATGCTGTTTTCTGGTGGTTTGACGTGATAACACAATACAAATTATCGCCAAAGCGCTCCAGCTGTCCGGTATTAGTTAGTAGTGTATTTGCTTATGTCTCGGGAGCACATAAGTGGTTCTTTGTTCCACACTGACCTGGGAACTCCGCCAGATTCAAGCCGACACCCCTCACCTTTCCCGTTTTGCCAGACCTCTCTGTCCCTCCTTTCCCACGTACCCTTTGATTGTTTATGTTAGTTTAAATACCAAAAACTGCTGTTCACTTAGTAGAATGACGGTTTTGTTAGGTTTGGGTATTGTTAATTCTACTACAGGTTGTAAAGAAGACTTGTTTTCTATTGGAGAGTTTGGCACAGGAAAAAGTTCTGCCGCTAGTTTCGCAATGATCTTTGAAATAATTGTGCAATGGGAGTGCATGACTGGATTTATTTGCTTGGGCATACTCCATTGCTATCGCTAACGAGTGTAATTAAATACCAAGCCATAGTATGATATATAATTTAACTAGACTTGGGAAATAGAGAAGTAATTCTATAGTTTAAATGAGAAAAGTAAACCAATTTCGTCTTTTATCTATTAACTTCGTTTAGATTGAAGTTCACAAAAAGCTCTGTGATTGATCAGTTTGCACGTCTTACAGATACCAGCGCTCAAGCGGCAGAAATTGTCCCTTTGCTAAACTTTTAGCATAGATCCTTCCAACCTTAAGGGCGCCGTCTACTAGAATCGTGAAGAGGCGCGCAGACCTTTAACAATCCTGATTTCATTCGAAAACCATTCAACACGTTGTTACGCGGTTAGGCTGCGAAAAGCATTTAAGGATCTTAGTACAGGTCTATAATTTTGCCATTAACTGTTATCGTTCCTAACAAGTATTTTTTTGAGTGTGAAAGTGACCGAATCGGGACTTTTGACGCTGATTTTTATGTAAGAGTAATCATGTTCACGATATTCTGAATATTATAGACCTGTAGAGCGACGCTTTCCCTTTCGTCGCGTAAGATAAAATGATAGTGTCTTCGCTTAAAGTCGGTGTCCACGAGGGATTACTAAAGCATTGTTCGGTGTTAGAACACGCCCGTAAGGTGCTGCCGCCATCCTTCCTCTTCCACTTTGAACCTTCCTCCCTCGCAAAGCTCGTGTTAGGAAGGAAGGTTCAAAATGGAAGTGATAGTACGCCGTGCGCTGTGCCAGTATCGTTGCTGATGCGGCCGCCACACTGCTAACCTAATCTGCGGGAGATAAGCGCGCATGGATCTCGTACCCTACGTATTGGATTTCCAGCGCCGTCCCCCACCTTCTTACACATTGTTACCGACTAATAGGTCTACAACTCGTTTTCTAAAGAAACTGATAAAGCTTCCAGTGACGATCCCGCTTATTTGGCTTGCAGAAAACTCAATATCAGACTGAACTCAGTGAAGCAAGTTCAAATTCTTTGGTAAAATTATTAAGTATGTAGTGTTTTTATTTCATAGTCAATATCGAGTTACATTTATTTGTTTAAAAAACATGTTTATTAAATTCCAGATAGTATTTTCAAAGTTATTGACGAAATTCCATATGTTTGCAAGTTTAAGGCGCTCATTACCTGTAAGGTAAAATGCAGAGTTAAAATTCGACATGCGCACACCGCAGATTTAAAGACGTGTATTTATAACTATAAGATATTTTGACAAATCAAACAGTAGTAGATGACTCTAAAGGACCTAAGGCAAAGGTTAGATTGTAGATGGACAGCAAATACGTGTGGGCGTGAACAAATAAAACGTCGGCATTCATGTGTAAGCTCTATTTTCCACATATTTGGCTGTTGACTAACACTGCCATTTAAATCATGACATATTTAAAGTAATACATATAAATATTGCAAAATGTTTTGTTTTAAATCCCCTGAATAGGAACAGATGAGTGTAAAAATAATTTAATTTTGAAAACATATAATGTAAAACCTTTTCACAATAAAATATCTTTCACGGACCGCTATTTCCAGCTCATATTAGGTTATTTATAACATACTACTGATTTAGCAAGAGATTTGAGATAATTTCATACAATAATTTGACGAGACACGCATCGATTTTAATGGCTGCTAAATAACAAAAAAAGGAATTCAGTTCTACTGAAAGAAATACGTATTTGCTTCGAAATATGTATAAGTAGATTTAACGGACTAACACTCGCTTATTATAGTGAGAG
Organism: Medauroidea extradentata; assembly: GCA_003012365.1. Classification (NCBI taxonomy): domain Eukaryota; kingdom Metazoa; phylum Arthropoda; class Insecta; order Phasmatodea; family Phasmatidae; genus Medauroidea; species Medauroidea extradentata. The sequence continues at coordinate 45,111 of PNEQ01000067.1, forward strand.
TTTTTACATAAATGAGTCAGTATTATGGACAGAGAAAGTCCTCTTCCCTTCCAGGACGTATGTTTTCATATCATGCAGAATCATATACATATATCTATGTAATTGGAAAATACAATGTAAAATTGCGGAGCATAATATAGCGTCGTGTATATTTTGAAATAAATATTTAAATTTCGGTATGTGGGATATTTCTGTATTAAGGTGTTTTCCTTTCTTACTGAGTGTAAATGTCCACCTACGATACATACATCACATTAAATAATTTTTATATATACAATTTAAAAATGTGAATTAAAATATGTATTCTTATCAATATTAAAACCATAATTGTTACTTTATATTATAGTTATCCAATAACTCAGTTTTCTACGTTTAGTAAACAATAACCGTCAGGAGATACTACTTGTATCGTGTATTAAATGTATTTGGTTACAAGTTTTACTGCAGTGCAACCATCATGCGATATCTTAAAATATCATATGTTTGCATTCTTATGTCTACAAATTTCATTAATGTCGTAACCTAGTGTTTAAAACAATGCATGAACTTCCCAGTGGAACATAGGCTTAAACCCGATATAAATACTTGATTTTATGTTTCCTTTTAAGACAAAATTTGTTATTTAAACCAAGTATCATTAAAACAAAACAATTGGGCAGACCAAAAAGAACCGATTACGTTCTAGGGTATTAAGTATAGGGTCCATTGTACGATTAGATTCAATTACTTCAGTGAAGCGCCTTGGCATAGTCTACTAGGCATCTAAAGTTGCCCTCACTCTTAGAAAGTTCCTCCCAAACTTTAATAATTACGTTCTAAAGAGCGTCTTGTGAGTTTGGTGGCGGGACTGACCACATTCTTGTCACTGTGCGTTTCAACATTGCCCAAACATCATCGGTTGGTTAGAAATTTGATCTACTGGGCAATAAAGAAAGTCGATATCTGGATGGCTTGAAAATAATTTCTGTATACGTAGAATTGTGTAA
>PNEQ01000069.1:0-44987 GCA_003012365.1 Medauroidea extradentata
GAGGTCGTTTGCAATTGATGTTTTTTCACTAATGCTGTGTTCAAATAAGAAAATTCATGGAACTACATGCAGTTATTCGCTACCAACCATACAAACAATAATGTAACTGTTGTTAATGTTGACTTATATGCAGTAACGGCTAGTGATTTTTTTCAAAGGTTAAATCTTTAGTGCTCACTTTATTCCGAATGGCCTATATGAGCTATGTAATAAAAAAACATTAGAAAAAATCCCGCCGACTATTTTCGTATTAAAAAAAAAAAGGATGAAATTGCAACTTATTTTGTACTTTTGCGATTTTTTAAAATCAAAATTTTACGTTGTAGGGTTTTAAAATATTTTATTGAATAGCTCATGGGATGTAAATTCATAGTGAATTATTTTGTTTAAGTACGTCAGTTGGATTTTACTATTTGCATGGCAGCAAAACAAGCAAATTTTGACTTTGAAGCCCCGTTATGAGAAAACTATGAGAGCTAAAATTGTTTCGTAAGAGTAAGACGTACTCACACGTATCGTCTATAAACCTAACACTATTTCATAAAAATATAAAATTATGACGAACACACTTAAGGGTGTCGCCTACCACGCACTTAAAGTACGTAACAGCGTGTTCGTAAATACGTCTTTTTAAGAAACTATTCCACATTTTCCCATTGTGTCAATGTACGAAAAAAAAAAAATTACACTTCAAACGATGACGGAAGGGTAGTTTCAAAGCATCAAGTCAATTAGAAAAATCATTTCGGAGCCCCTCAAAATGGCTAAAAACTGTTTTTTTTTAACCTGTAATGTTTTAAAAACTACTCACGGTATTCGTCTGAAACTACTCCAGAAGCATGCAATGGACTTAGCATAAAACTTTCCACCAATACAGCGATGGGGTCAGTCAGGTGAGTGATCTATGATACCACTACACGCCGTGTCAGTGTCTTGCGGTAGAGACTACACTGCGCCAGATGAGCTCGCCAATATTGTCCTTGGCCCCGTGCCTCGCTCACACAAACACGGCCAGCAGGCGGGCGCCTTAATGTCTCATAGAGGTGCGTTGTCGGCGAGAAGACTGCACTGCAGTTTTGTGTCCTAAGCCCAGAGGCTAGGGTGAGGCATGATACGCGTACTGTGTCGTCCTTATCGTTTCCGCACTTCTAGACCTCGAACATGCAAAATACGTTCACCCAGGCAGCTACCTTTAATGATTTTGTAAGAAAAAAACCTTAATATAGGTCGTTCGGAATAAAGTGAGCACTAAATATTTAACCTTTGAAAAAAATCACCAGCAGATACTGCAAATAATTCAACGTCAATAATAGTTACCTTACAACTTGTACGGTTGGCAGTGATTTGCTGAATGTAGTTCCGCGCGTTTTCCTGTTTAAATATAACAATACACGAAAAAGACCAACTAAAATAGAAATAAATGTAATTTATATCATTTATAAACTTATTTTCATCAAACTATATAGGCTTCTACCGTCAGCACAATTTATCTTTCACGCGCAAACATTAAGTGACGTGTCCAGAGAGGTTAGACATTTCCTGTCGTTAACCGTTACGCGCGGAACGATACGAATTGGCTGAAAATAGAAATTTAGCATGGCTTTCGTGAGTGCTCACTTTATTCCGAACAGCCTATATCAATTACACAACTGAAGCCCTGCAAACTATTTTGCGGCCTTTACGAGGGTTATATCAAATGTTTCCCTTTTAAAGCACAATACAATGAACTTATTAGATGCCCGCAGAACAGCAGATGCTTAGCGCGTCTGAGGTACATAAGTCTAGGTGGGGGTGACTACAACGTGTGTACTTAGAGCTCCACAGCTCTTATGTACAAGGCAATGAACTGTTCATGTCGTCCTGTTGAAAGTATGGGGTTTAAACAGAATGCACGGTGTGAAATATGTAGCAAGGTCCACGGTGTAACACAAGCTTAGTTTAATATACAAGATGATTCTTAATTAGACCGACACCTCTTGGGAGGTGATTCCTGACGACAAAATATGATGAAAACATACCTACGACGTATGCTCTAAAGTTATTACTAAGAGGTTTGGGAATGCTTTTGTGTACGTAAATAAGAAAGTTCTTTATATTAATGACCAATTTTTCGTATAATGTTTGTGTGCACGAAGCTGTTAAGATTTTTTTTTGTAAAATCATCCTTCTAACATAAATAAAATAGGTAGAACAATCATTGTAACCGTTGGTAATGTCAAACGTGCATTTTAACCAGCATTCTTTGCTAGATTAAGAAAGAAAAGGCTGACAGAAAAAGGAGGTTCGGCTTTGTGTGACACTCTTAGGGCATTGGTTCTCGTTAACATTCATTTTGTAGTACTTTTAAACGTTCATTGTTAACGCCTGTCGCTATGCAACCTGTGTAATGTATGCTAGGCGGTCTGTCTACCACACGGGCACTAAGGTCTGCACATCCATTCAGTTTGCATTTAGATACTTAGTGTCAATGATCACGCATTCATCGAGTGAGAAATGTGAAATTATATAAATAATAATAATAATAATAATAATAATAATAATAATAATAATAATGGTAAATCATAAAATACGAACATTAGTCTACATTGTACGTCATAGAAGTTTGTTAGATGCACTGGTTTTAAAACTGCCATTGGTACAGGATTAATGATCGCAGATCGCGTTACACAGTTGCTTAAAGATGCGGCCTTGGGATGTCGGCGCACAACTGGTAATGTTGTAGAAATGATTGTCAGATGTTGTGCGATGACATTTTACGCGTACAACGTAGCAAACCAGCGCTGAGATAGCCTCCTCTTGCGCTCCACATCCAGGCATTATTTTATGTATGCTACGTTCAATAAACATAGAATTGTAACTCATTGCCATGGTGCTACATTATGCACGTAAAATATAATCGAACAACAATTTGCTAGCAACACTTTCGTCTGCTACTAGTCAATTATTCGCGAAGTGTGCGTTATTACACGGCCGTTTCTGGACCACCTGTATGTACAATTTTTCACCAGTCGTCATTCAGTAGATTAGTTCAACTGAGTGACTAACCTTATTTAATGAGGTAAAATAAAGGTAATTGTTACTATCCCGTGGATCGGTCAACTACCCATTACACGGTTTACCCCTACTCTGACGTCAAGCCGGATCCAGCGGGGTTGTTTTTTGCGAGATGCTGGCGGCCGCAGGTCTGGACCACACTGGTCCCTCCCACCGCCCGCGGCAGGGCTGCCAACCCGACAGGCTACCGGGAATCACGGTGCCGCGTGTGTGAGTATATATCCCAGGCGTGCGGTCTTGACGCGCGGACCGCCGTCAGCGATGTTACCTGGAACTGTCGCTGGTATAGTGACGTCCTTTCCCTCGTTACCACTCACCAGCACACCCGCCTGTCGAGTGAACAGACGTTGGTTAGTCATGAACGCTGGTGAGGGCGACAATAACTGAATATGAAGCAGCGCCAACCGAGCGATGTGACACATCGGTAACACGTTCGACTCGCATTCAGAAGGTTACGGCCATCCTGGTCACGGTTTGTCATGTTTTCCAGAAATCGCTCAGGGTGAATGCTGGGATTGTTCCGTAACAAACTTAACAAAAGCCATGGCCAGTTCCTCTCCCAGTTCAAGCCCTTGTGTATAAAGTTGTGCATTAACGTCCCTAATGACTTCGACGACGACGAGACACAGAGTCCAATAAAATAAAATTCTCAATGAAGCAGCGCCGGAATGAAGGGGTGGAGAAAAGCGGGAGATTCTAGATCTATCGTCGGCCAATGGCATTATCCGGCACACGATTCCTACATGTGAATATTTGGGTCTGCGTCGCTGGGAATCACCTTGGTGGGAGAGGAACTTGCGTGTGTACTACCTCGACCTATACGTGGGAACTTAACTTTACGTTAGCTGGCACCTGACGAAAATTATAAAGCGCATGAAGCATGGGCATATAGCGTGGGAAAAATCCAACTAGAACCGGAAGTTTCTAGGAAACGGATTTCTGCGATTTAATTTCCTCCATTTTGGGTTTCGCAGCATCTCTAGTTAACTTATTTTCCTTATTTGCTACTGGAAAATTTAACTCGTAAATCTGTACCATATATAATGTTATGACACATGTTTGTGAGTTAAATTTCATAGATGTAAAAAATCAAATTACATTTCCTACAGGTTAGACAGTAGTCACGTAGCATTAAAGCATTCTTGAATTTCGGTAATCCAGTCCCAAACACGAATGAGGGGGTTCTTTTTTACACAGATGATTGCCTCTAGGGGGAAGCCACTGAACTTCTGTACGGCCTTCTAGCCGACAACTCGCCTCTATGAGACATGTTTGAAGACTTTTCCCGAAGATATTTATCTAAGTACAAGGGCCGCAAAAATACTAGCGTATACCATTTTCGATTTGAAATATAAATGCACATGTTTAACGTTATTTGAATGTATACCACAGCAGTTATCACTTAGCACTTTAAGAAGTTTCGAATAAATTTTTATCGGCCGAACCTTTGCACACCACTTAGAGACCTGGGCAAGTGGCCACCTTAACTTCTCTAACTTCAGTTGGAAAATTAGAAATAATATGGTCAAAGAAGTGGGACATCATCGTCACTTAAGAGTTAGATAGGATACTTCTATTTCCATAATATGTGAAAAACTAGTACTTTCAAATTTTATTTTATTTTTTGCCAGTTTTCTATTGGTGTTAGTACCACAGAACACACTCTCTGTGCTGATAAATATTTATAACCGAACCATTAAAATACGTCACTTATCTTATTGGATTGCTCACAGCACTAACAACACAATGGACGATGTATTCATTAATTAAATACTGTCTCAAGTTTGTAAGTTTTCTTACTGAGGCAGGTTATTTATCGAAAGAACTATTATCTAAAGCCATTTGTTTACTTGATCAGGCAGTATAAATGGCAGTTGAGTACAGGCCTTATTCATGTTTACAATGTGAGATGTACCTATGAAGTATTGTGCGTACCATAGAATACGTTTATGGACCTGTCTTTAAAAACTATAAAAATGTTCACCTAGGGAGCATATCTGCAGTCATGGGGTTTGCATAATGAGCCGGAGTTTCAGGTGTGTTCCTTCAATAATAACGTAAGAAACTTTTTAGTAACACTCATCTCAAATACCGGACAGCTAATTCTACGAGAAAACGTTTTTTTTTGTTCCACATCAAGCCAGCAGGTAACATCACACTTCATTTATTAACATCAAATTTGCGCTGGCAACAAACATTACAAGGTGAATAAAACGTTATTTTCTTGGCGAATAACCAGTTTTCAACGCCACGATAAAAAATAATTGATTACAGTATTGACATGTATGATAATATAAACGTAATGGCGTAAGCGGGGTGACTTTGGAAATGTGGGGTGAATTTGGGTCACTAGCATACTATTTTTATTTTCCATAATTGCCAACAGTGTGCAAATATTAATTAAAGATCACGTGGATATTCATTATTCGGAATTTATCGCAAGTAAATTTCTTTAGTCAGGCGTTTCATATTTGTGAAAAATCATTTTTTGTGATGTCCTAAAGTCACCCCCGTTTACAGTAACATTAATTTTTTTTAATAGTTCCACCCCATTCTTGCACACTTCTCTTTGTTATTAGCATAGCGCTGTACGGTATTGATTTGTATAGTACACGATCTTATAATTACAGGTCTGGACCACGGCCGTAGAAGAACAGGTCTGGACACTCGCCTGGAAACTTTACCCCCTGCAGTTCACCGAGATACCGAGAGTGTTGTGCTTTATTGGCACTGCAGTCAGGGCGGTCGGGCTCAAATTCCGCCCACTTCCCTCCCACAAAGATCAACAATTTATCAAAACGTATGTTTTTTTATTAATTTATGAAATATTTCCTTCGCTCACAATCCTAAAGCATGGCTCCAGCAATATTTATTTACTTTATAATGTAAACACTGGAAAAAAGTGGGCGGAGTTTGAGCCCGACCGCCCTGACTGCAGCGCTAAAAAAGCACAACACTCTCGGTAACTTGGTGAACTACAGCCAAACAACAAGGGGGTCAAGCAAAATACATTGGTAGATAGGCCAGTGTCCAGACCTGTTCATCTACGACAGTGGTCTGAACACTAGGTTATCTACCAATGCTATTGAGTTGACCCATTTATGACTGAAAGCGCCACTAGCAATGAAGTGTTGTTTTAACACGAGCTTGCTCCTTGTGGATACATTTGCGCAGTGTTAAAACAACACCAGAGTGCCAGTGGCGCCAATCAGTCATATGAGGGTCAATTTTAAACTCTTAAGTGTCCAGACCTGTTCCTCTATGGCCGTGGTATAGTAATTAGTTCTTGTTTGTCGTCTCTAGTGCCACGTCAAATGCCTGTCTACCCTATGGTTTTGGTTCGCGTTTCGCTACTCGTCGAACTGCATATGCCAAGTCGTTGACGTCTCACCGTGATTGTTTCGCAATCCGATAAGTGATTCCTTCCGTTGATACGACGAGAAACACCACTCCCGGAGATTGTGATTTCCTGTCAGCGAGGCTAGTTGTCCATCCTAACAGTGGAATATTAGGGACAGCGACCTTGGGATTGCTCCCTTCTTGAAGTTTACTTCAATAAAAAGATGAGTATGCGAGGAATGGACTTGGGGAGATGGGTCATTGTCCTCAGATGAAGGCGATGTGACTCAGACACCAGACACAGACAGAGACGTCAGTCCGCCGCGGCCGGGCCTCCATCCCCCGCCGGCATTAACTAATAAGTGATCGGCCACCCTCAGTGACTCACCCCTCCAGCGAGCAGTGAGTCAAACCCAGCGGCCTGCTGCTGTCACTCACCACCCACCCCGAGTCTCCATTGTTGCGCTTATTAGTCATTGTTGTTCGATATACTCTCACGGTGTCTCTCCCCTCAGCCTTGCGATACTTGGTGGGGTTCGCCAGGGTTGAAGGGGGTGAGGACCACGTGACGTCATAGCCCCATCTGCCGCGTGTGCGTATCAAGGGGGTGCGGTGATATCACCCGGCTATTATACTTTACACTGACAACTTCCACCCTCCCCCGGCTCGACGCCCCTCCTAGGTCCCGGCCGGCTTGAGTTTCCAACGTTCTCGTCGCAAATTAACCCCCGCGCCGTCACAGATAGCCGGCGCAGGGACAAGCGCGCCAACCCCCTTTGATTTATGGGCCAGTAACTCGCATCAGTTCCGCTGAGCCCGAGTTCAGGGGGCGCGCATTAAGTGCATGGGCAATTAACACCATCCGTCGTAACATTGCAACGGCGCATAATTAAAACGTAACTGCCAGTTCGAAACTTTGCGAGCCGGTTACTGCTTCCAACGTGTGCTAAACACTGTCATGACGGCGGGGAAGATTTAGTAGTCTGCACATTTAAATCTCCGATCATACATTTGCAGCTGATATGAAATATGAACGGGTGAGCGGGGGAAAAATACTTATTTACATTTACTTACGAGGCCAGGTCCTATGTACTGGACGTAATTTTCCGCGTTTGAAGCGCGGAAACAGAGAACATCCGATAAAGGTCAGACATCCACGCTCGACGACGAAACCAACGCCTCTATATGCGTGGCGCGCCTAACTTATGTGAAGCGTGTTCGTAGTGTTATTTTTCTATGGGCCTTCAAGCGGTAACCGTACAGTATTATTTGTGGGTAGTATGTAGCAGTCTAGGTTTATATTTTTCGGCTATGCGAACCCATTTAGTATTCTTGAATTTACAGAAATAAAAAGAGTCAGTTTAAGCCATTTATAGAGCCCAAAATTATGTTTATAATACGCGTGCTGAATTTTTTTTTTAAATTACAGAAGCATATTCTGAATTGTACATAAACATATTGCGAATACGTGTAACAGGTTCGCGTGAAACAGAGCAGGCATGATACGCTACAACACCGTACATACACCTAGTACACAGTCACTTGCTACTGCGGAGGTCTAGAACATCAGAATTAAAACCACGATCTTTCATTTATTTCAAACAATTGCAAATAACTCAAACTTTTTTTTAACCAAATTGTTTGAAAAAATTTGAGACTGTGTACAGTCATACGATGCACAATTTTGTTAGAGCGTTATTTTAAAATAATTTACCCTTTGTTATCAAAAATTATTTTGCTTCATTTTGGCTTATTTTGACAACAAAATACTTCATATTACAGGGACAAAAATCTAATTATCCGTTTGGTGTATTGCAATAGAAAAATTCAGACACAAACGATGAGATATAAGTGTTAAATCTGCTAGAATGCATTTTTGATATGTGTATTAATTTGCGTAAAAAAAAGTTTTTCGAAACCACTGCAAAACTAAGGAGCAAGGCCTTAAAATGATTTTGAAATATTGTTTCCGTAGCCTTAATTCAATGCAAACAAAAATCTTTTTTTTTTTTTTGTCAGAGACGCCTCTGAAAATCTTGTATATTACACAAGCCGGTCCGACTGCTCGGCTCAGCGGCTAGAGCTCCTGGTTGGAGTGCTAGGAGTCCCGTGTTGGATTCCCGCCCGGGTTGAGGACTGACAGTTGTCTTGTCATCCCATGCACAAGACTATGGTGGACCACAGCAGTTTCATTCTCGCCTCTGGTGTCCCTCTGAGGTTCAAACCGTCTCCGGGCTAACAACTCATGACCACATAACGTTGTTACAGACCCTGTATCAATAAAAATAGCCGAGTGACGGGGAGAGATGCTCAATAAAGCGTTGAGACAACATATACGCATTTCATTTTTCACTTAGGGCTCCTTCGTCTCCGTGTCCAGACAGAGCAAATATGGTTGGTTCGCGATAAACTGAGCACTTTTTAAGACCATAATGACAAAAGTAATAATAAAAGAAAGTCCTTAATGTGATTTCAGAGACTAACTCTTTAGTAAAGTACAATCTATAAAGTTTGAATATTGTTCATTTTGCTTTGTTTCTATTGAAATGTGTCAGGAAACTATGAATTATTTTAACAGGAAAAAATATCTAGGATTTCGATAATACTCACTTTATTCTGAACCACTTATAACGCTAAGACGCTTTGCCAGGACAGCATGCAAGTTTCGCACTATAGCAGCAACGCTATATTTCATCTTATATGACTTTTATCATATATACCTATACCAATCGAGGTTGCGCATTGGTAATATGTTCGACTCGCAGTCGCATACGGGAGAAGTCGGATTCGATCCCCGACTCCGGCCTTCCTGACTTCGGTTTTCCATGGTTTCCCGAAATAGCTCCAAGCGACGTCTGGGATGGTTCCCAAATACCACTGAAGACACCTTTTCCAATTCCTGTCATTGTAACAAGTTGTGTGTCATCGTCTCTAATGGCCTTGCTGTCGAGGAGACGTAAAGACCGCTTACCTTCCCAGTATACCAATAGAAACAAAGCTGTTCCAAATGTTTCACACGTGTACGTGTGTGTATTCCGCAGTGTATTACTAACCTACAGTAAATCCCAAGAGCGTTCTGTACATATTAATTATAACTAGTATTGCACATTTTGAAAACGTATGTGGTCGGTAGCATGCCGGCCTACGGTGCGATAGGTTCTGGGTTCGAATCCCAGGAGGGGCGTGGTTGTTTGTGTCGTTTACTTAGGTTAAGATAGTTTGTAAGTCGTACCTTACTAAGCCAAACGGCATAAAACCGGGGGACGTTAATATACCCTCTAAAATGAAGTAAAAACTACTCTGATAAACGATTACATGTACACAATTTCATGGGCTGTGTTGACTTTACAGCAAAACATATGTATGAGGACAAATACGGGTTACGGCACTTATGCTGCGAAGAAAAGTTGTTTGTACGAACGGTCATCAGCACGCATATGGCATATTATTAATAACGTAAAAATAAGCCCGTACCATCCTTGCCCTAACTACAATCATTGTCAAGGAATAAATGCTGAAAGTGCACAACAAACAAATGCCTGGATCTGGTTTGTAGGCAACCCGCAGGTCACCTGAGATGAGTCGTGAACCATTCAGCGAATGCTAACCCAAGACATACAACCCGAGTGTATTTGTGACTAATGAGCTTGTATACGTAAATTGTTGTAAATTTTAATGAGCGAGTGAGTGAGAGATTTTGGTCAGTGCTTAACATCAAGGTCTTCAGCGCCGGCGAGGGGTGATATGAGGTGAGTATGGAGCGGTGCAGGAATGATAATGCGGGGGAAATAGGAGATCCCCGAGAAAACCCGCCGACCAACAGCATCGTCCGGCACGATTTCCACATGCGAAAATCCGGGCGCGAGCCCGCCGGGAATCGAGCCCGGATCGTCTTTGTGGGAGGTAAGAGGTCTGACTCCTCGACCACCGCGGCCCCTATTAATTGTAATGTATAGAGTACTGTGTGTGAGGGGCCGGGGTGATCGAGGTGTCTGGCCGGTTGCCTGCAACCTATGCGAACCGGGTTCGATCCCTAGCGGTTTTTTTTTTGCGTGTGGGAAATGTGGCAGATGTTGCCGTTGACCGGCGGGTTTTCTCCGCCTCTCTCATTCCGTCGCTGCCCCACACGCTTCACCCTCACCTCATCCATTCCTAGTGCGACAGGCATGTCACGCTAGTCAAGCAGCCCGCCGAATCATCTACCCGGCCTTCTCTCTCTCGTACACAATGTGACCCTACCTGAAGGCGAGAACACGTAGTGGATTTTAATTTACAATACTGTGGGTATGTTTATATACGTTAAGCTGCACATAGGCAAAGCCTTACATATATGGAACAAGAAAAATACGTAAAAATAAATTAAATTAATATTATTTAGCGTATAGCCTTCCAAACAAAATAAATCGTCTCTATGAGACATTCGGTGATGACACTATTCTATAATGGCGCAATATTAAAGATACCAAAATTATACACACCTATACTTTTCAAAAGATTCTACAATATTTTTATACATTACGAGGACAGCAAAATATCGCTATTTTCGGCCTCGCGAAAATAAGTTGCAAGGGTTGATAGAGAACCTGAAAAGAATATTCAAACGTGGAACGTTATTTGAGTGTTATTTGTTAGCAACCACTACTCGCGCACGTTGATTAATATTTGAATACACTTATTTCGGCCGAATCTTTGTACATCATTCGGCGATCTGTGTAGGCGGACACCTTATGAAGTCGTTCGCCAATTGGCCACCCGACGTAAAGCGAATACGTAAAAAAGTAACTACAAAATAAGTTTTGCAGATGGTGGTACCACACGCTGTGAGCATTCGGTTCCAGAATGACGCAACCAGCCTGACTCCAGGTGGACGCTGCCCCCACCCCCAACAATGGAGCGTGTGTGCATAGTGTATGTGTGTGTGTGTGTGTGTGAGGCGAGCATAATCCCTCCACGTTTCTTTCAACTTCCCGCCGCGCAACACGTCATCGTCGTCTTTTGTGCCCAGAGTCAATAGATGAGTAATGGGGCCGCTAGCGTGGACCGCGCAGTGGGGTAGAGTTTGTCATCGGCTAACCTCGTCCTCTCCCCTCCCAGCATCATGCATCGCAGGGATTTAACAGCCTAATGAGGGCGCATTCTCCGCGTGTCGCCGACATCTCCCGGGCCAGCGGCGAGACGTAACAGTAGTTACGCCACTTCGGCCCAACCCCCTCCACAATTTTAATCCGCAGACGCCCTTCAACACTGACTAACGACCGTTGGGTGAATAAGGGAAACAGGGAGATTACTGTACATACCCGAGAACGTCGTAATAAATAGGTACATGAAACTAAAGGGCGAGGGTAGTGTGTTGTTCGATCTCTTCCATATAGGTGTGCCACGACATTTTCATTAGGCCGGTGGGCGGAATTGGGAGGGGGGAAATTATGAGGAAAAGGAAGGCGTTTTGAATTTCTAGTAAGTGGTGTATGACATGAACTTATTTGAAATAGTGACTCTCCGACAATAAGTGTGTATGTCATGCTGAACGGCTACATTAACTGGGAAAAGGGGGGGGGGGGCAGAGGTCAATGGTCACCTGACCCACCTTGAAGGCACGACTATATCCTATATCTCTGCAACGTTTGTAGCGAAAGCTATAGCTGCTTCGTCCTCTATATCTTCCGGGCGGCTCTGATACCTCCGGATTTACACTCAGACGGTTCGTTTCCCCAGTAAACAATGGGTTACAACCGTCAGAACGCCAGCTGAAGGAGACCGTCGAGTGCCCGCTGTTCTGCTTGAAGACCGGCGACACGCAAGCAGGATGGGGTTATGGACGATGCCCTCCGTTTATTATCCTCAAAACATACTTCAATCATTAATTCATCGGAAAACTGCACACCTAATTGGGTCCTCACAATTCCGTGTTATGCACTGGCCTGAAATTATTTAATTAAGACTATTTGGGAAATCATCACTTTTTGGTGAAAACAAATCTAAGTCCATATTTATTTCTGTCTCCATCATGCTAGCATCAAAGCAATGAGCTATGTTTCTTATGGTCAGCACCTTTCCGTAAAGTGTTTTATGTACAAAACATATTCTCAGCGAGTTAAGCATTCATAAGAGATTTTGTGGAGTTGTTTACAAAGATTGTAACTTATCATACAGAAATCCAGGTTTTGTTCCAGTATTAATACACAATATCTGACTGTGATACACATCTATTTGTAAGAGATCTTGGCATAGACGAATATCAAATTGATTTAATTCCTAACACTAAAGAAACTTACATTTATTTTACTAAACAACTAATGGTGTAGATATAAGATTTACTGATAAATTTAAGTTTACGTCATCAAGTATTGCTAACCTCTCTTGCAACCTTTCAAAAGAACAATTCCAAGAGATGTCTAAAAACTTTTCTTCTAAACTTCTAGATTTTGCAACAAGAAAATGTGTTTATCCATATGACTATGCAATATGAATAGCGTTAAAAAACAAAATAACAACAATCAACAACATAAAAACCAAACCAAAGTATTGATTCTAGCTGATATTTGAAAATTTAAAAAGACATAATGTCTCAAAACATATATAAACATCAGATTCTTACACTTACATGAAACAAAAGATTAATAATTTTGACTCTCCTAAGCATAAAGAAAGACAACCCATACAGACTACCATTGATCAATTAAGAAAGTAATAGGTAAGATGAAAGATGAAAACGATAGTAAAATAATGGAAGAATTTATTGGATTGAAATAAAAAATATACACCATAAATGTAGAAGGATATAAAAAGAAGAGAGCGAGAGAAAGAGTAAAAAGGTCTGTAGGCAATAATGAGATTACAAAAGATGTTTGTTCCGCAAAAATGTTTTGTATTGAAACATGAATCTCGTTAGACGTAAGAAACACGATTTCTATTCGGTAATGCTGAGTAAGAAAACATTAATTCCAAAAGATAACATAACTTTAATTCTCAGTGATGGTGTTAACACACTATCATGGGGGCATTATAAAATAAAATATTTATTTTGGTTATTCTCATAATTTAAAGGGCATCTGCCAAACGGCCTCTTTTAAAAGAACTCGGTAACACATCCCAAAAAAAAAGTTAATAGAAGTGAGTTGTATTTTTACAGCCCCCTTGTAAAAAGAGTTCAATCACACATCAGAAACAAAAAAAGACATCAAAGGGAGAGTCCACTTGGTCCTACCTTGCAAAAGAGAGAAATAAACACACAATATTTATGATTACTAATTAAAAATACCAGTGCGTTACAAGCTTAAAATATTTAAGTTATTTTAATTATGTATTTAAATATGTTTCCATAGATAACTACCAATGAAAAACTAAAAACAATTTCTTAAAAACTAATAACAATCCATTAAAAACACCACACATTTTACCACCCCCTAAAAATTATCAAACAATTATCACACACCAATTTTCTTCAGTGATTCTTTCACTTCTAGCATCATATATGAAATATTTTTGGCTAATAAGCCCTGAAATACATTATTGTAGCTTTGATTGACTTACCGAACAATTGTAAGTTTCAGAGTAGTTCTATCATTGACAAAAGAAGTTTTTGACATCTTGGTTGTAGTAAATTTCATTGTTTCTAATATCAGTATACAGTTTAGTTTTTGAATTTCTTAAGTATTTATATGAAATTTACATTTTCAGGGACATTTAGTCATCTATGTCTAGATTCCAGTTTTCTTTCTGGTAATTTTTTTTTAATTTAAGAAGGATCAAACGTTAAGGTGGCCGCCTGGCTGGTAGTCGAACTGCGTGCAGCATGTTCAGTCATGTTTTTTCTCAGAGACCAGGAAATGTGTGTCCACAATGCTTATCTACAAAAAGAAAACACACTTCATATTACTTGTAAATGCGACTTTCAATACACCACGCAAATTGAAAGCACTATTTTAGAGCCCTCAAACTTAGCTAAAATCTGCTTTTTCACGCGGTTGTTTCTCAAGATATATGTAACGGATTCGTTCGTAATTGAGGTCTACAAGTACATCAGATTTTGCTACAGTGACATGTTCAATAAAATGATAGGGTCACCGCTTACAGAACCACAGTGAAACTTTATGATGAGAACACTGCACGCGCATTTACAACTATGGGCGTAGAGGCGATATCACAATATATTTGCCGGCCTGCATCGCTCGTAGTGCCTCATCGATTTTCACCTCACGCACACAAACGTGCCCTTCACCAGCAGCCTTAAATGATGCTCAATTGTTTCTGGATTTTCTTCTCTGTTTAATTTACTTGAAAGACAATAATTAAATAGTCTGGCATATCAATTTGAATGGAACTAAACTGATCTTTGGTATCAAACTGAAGTGTGTTAGCACCACTAGGTACAGTTTTTAATACAGTGCCAATAATTAAAAGCAATTGGAACTTTCAAATTTTTGTACAGTATAGCTTTGATTCCATATCCATATCTAGCAATGTATGCAACTGGCCACAAAATTTCAATTTTCACGATAATAATTTTACCAGTAGCTGGTACACATTCTACACATCCATCATCTGTAAATTTAGGTTGTCTGATTACAGCGGCGTATCTAGCTACACTGTCACCTATGGCAAGTGCTAAAATTGCGCCCGTCCCCTTTTTTTCCTCCTACCTTACACAGAATACTGTTGAATCAAGTTTTTTTTTCTAAAGAGAGCTACTAGCTCGTTACAGAAACAGTATTGTAAAACTTTTGCTTTAAGGAAATTGCTGCGCCGACATTATTGAGGACATAAAGGATGCTTTTGTTTATCTTCTCATATTGTCAGATTCTTTCTGACTTAGTTAAAAATTAAATGAAAGTCTAATAACATAAAAATGTGTACAAAAACATACTTTATGTCATTAACTATATACTTAAGTTTTTGATGAAATCAGTTTATAAAATTCCAACAATGATATTTTTGAACCTGAAAAAATTAATCGATTTTAGAAAATGCCCTTGAAATATTAGCAATTTCTTAAAAACACAAAAATTTATTGTTCTGAAATTTAATTTGTTTTATAACATATACAACCGTTCCTGTAGTTTTACTGTGACTTATTCCATTTTCATATGTGAATAAACTTTTGACTAAATCATGTTAACATAAAATGAAAATTTCGACTTTAGCATGTCATTACAGGAAAACTATGTATGCTAAAAGTAATTTGTGCGAGAAAATTACTATCACAAGTGTTGTCTACAACACTAGCATAATTTAAAACAAATAGAAAATAATGCATTTTACTCACTGGAACACCCTTAATGCTTAATCGTATCATAAATATTAACACTATTGGAGAGTGGTAGAACTTAAATATTCTATTTCACAGTACTTAAGGTTTATAATTTTTTTCACTGGATTTATCGTAAATTGAGACATCTGAACCAGGTAAGGTTATTTTGTAAATAATTTTCTTGCATTGTTCGATTTTCACTGCAGAAACGAACTAGGTGAAGGGATAACAAATGCACAAGCCAAGATTCGTAAAGACTTCTCGCACCCTATTCACCCTAAACCGGCACAAAACCGACTACACTACTGAAGCGACAGCAACCAGCTGCAGACGGGGAGACTATTTATAATAATACATTATTTCTTCCACTCTCCAATGGATTTGAGATTAAATACTTTCACAGCTTTCAAAACACAAGTTCTTTGACAATTGGATGCTGTTTTAAACCAAGTGTTAATTTCTAAAAACATTATAAATTTAATTAAAGTTAATTATTTGTTAGTATTTCTTAATTATTGTTGTTTTATCCATTTTACGCACAACAATATGCAGGATTTCAAGCTTACTGAAGAACTGTATTTTCCACAGTATTTGCGTATAATGACAATTTTAATTGGCAAATGGTCTCTTGTTGTGTAACACTGTCCAATTATGAAAATGTATGCTGATCAGCTGATCAAAACAAGAAGAGAATACTACAAAGAGATTCAGATTCCGTAGCATTAAAACTTAATTATTTAAGACCTTTTAAACAGTAGTCATCGTTCATACGAATACGAATCAAATATTCGTACGTTCGTGTCATTGTAGTAGGGCAAGTGTACAAACAACCCACCCTACAATCTCAACGACATACATGTTTCTGTTTGACCACAACGAAACAAAACTCACTAGTCACAACACTAGACAACACTACAGTTTAGATTCACTGGACAAGAACAACAGTTGAATGTTGGGTCTGTCCGGCAATGGCAAACAAACATTAGGTAAACTGAACAGACCAGCGCAGCGCAGCGGGAACGAGAAGCAACGAGAATGAAGGAAGGGAGGGTTAGGCTGCGCTGGTCTGTTCAGTCCCTTGCAGTATCAGTAATCCAACAAACACAAATGCAATGGGTTACATTAATGTATCTCTTTAAGGTCTCTGTGAATAAATTTTTTTATATTTGGTAAAAATTAAAAATAGATTTAAAAAATCATTAGTGCAAACTGCGCCCCTTCTGAGATGGCGCCCATGGCTTAAGCCCTACCTGCCATACCCTAGATACGCCTCTGTCTGATTATCACTATTATCATCATGAAAACTGCGAAAGAATGTACAGTAATTTTGCAGCCACCCTTCCAATATATGTCACTACAATCTCATATTAATCCAAACAAATTTTTAAATGCAAAGATAATTTCATTATGTTTAGGTGTAAAAAAAGGAAGTAACTCACTCCACTATGTAGCTTTGATATTGAAAAATTGGTTAAAAAATTAAATGATAAACATTCATTGTTACAAGTTTATGATCGATGAATTACCGAAATAACTGCTTACAAGGAGTGTGGAGTAGTTAATTTTGATGTTGTTTATAAAAAAAAGTATACACCGGGTTTGTTATTAGAAAGAATTAGAAAATAATTTTTTTTGGTTCATTTGGTGGTAATACACCATATAAATTAGATGAATATATCAAAGACAGTATAATTCACAATGATCATAAAATACAAAATTTTGATGATGTTATTTGCAGTCACTGGTGTGTGATAGTACTAGACCATCTATCTAATAATTTTAAGTTTTCAAAAATAATTTCACTATTAAAACACAATAAATACTATTGGAACTCAATTTGTGATATCTTGGAATGAAAATAATGTTAACCACCAGATTGAAACCCAAATTAAAGATAAAATCAAAGAATATATCAGTAATAGTATACTTCAACTACTGACACTGATGATCTTGTAACATGCCCACAGTTAAGTGAATTTGTAACAACTTTAAAAAGAGGTTCACAAAGACTACTTCTAGCGCCCCCCCCCCCCCAAACTGGGTATTTGAGCATAATAACAACTGAGCTAATTATTTTTCGTATTTACGTAAGCATCATTCTGGAGCAAAAATTTTCTCAATCAGTGGCGAAGGGTGGACATGTTCCAAGGCAAGCAATATGAGCTCTGACTATAGACTTGCGCACGTGGCAGATTTGTTGTTGAGACATCTGTGTATTACTGAAGGATTGGTTCCTCGCTACTGGCTGTGCAGTGTACCTGCTCCTACCAGTCAAATGGTTCCACAGACAACTGAGAATTTTGTGTAGTCATTGCTAATCACCACTTTCCCTAGAACCTTTCATGCTTCGCCACTGATCTCAATATCTCAACGGCTGGGTAGATATCATGGGATAAATGAAAACAAATTTTGCACTATTTCACCTTTTTGGTGATCAAACTTTGCAGAATCTTACCATCAAATGTTAAAAATTTGTATAGTATCTAATAAAGGTGAATATCACGACAACCCATTGGGTCAAAGTGTAATCGACGATTAATTTAAAAACATTTTACATTCCTTCACAGCTCTAAGAGTTCGGCTTTAGAAAATTTCTGAAATCTGTTCATGGGCATTTACATATTCATAATTTCACCCCTTTAGGTGTCAAATTTAGCAAAATCAAGAAACTACATTTCTAGCATTTTAACCTTTCAGTACTAAGAGCCGCAATATCGGCTTTTATTGCCTGTGTGAAAGATGCCAAAGGTCCATATATCGGCTCTGAATTTTTTAAATATAATTTCCAGCTTTATTTATTAAATAAATTTTTCTAGAAAAAAAAATGTCTGCATTATTGCAATGGATTAAGGGAACCTTAAATTGCCAGTAGAAATTTTTTCCAGCTTGATTATTTTGATTTGTATTGAGTTATTTCAATTTTAATAAATAATTGAAAATTTCTGAAAAATATGATGGCATATTTTACATATGTACCTCGAAGAAAGCTGGCATTAAAAGGGTTAAGTAAGCATTAATCTTTAGCAATAATTGCACCAATATCTAAAAATTCAGTCATATTTACATCAAAATCATTTTGAAGAAGAAGAAGAAGAAAAAAAAAAAGCAACTCTGTATCCCAAATGGCTTGATAGATATCAATAATTAATCGAAAATGCACTTCAGGTCTTTTATACCACCTTAAAGGTTGAATTTCGAAAAACCTTTAAACTGGCTAATGTGGTTCTTTAAAAGTCACAACGATAGGCAGTTGGGTTCGAGCTACGTATAAAACACATTTCACCCCTTTTCACCCCCTTCTGGAACTAATTTCGAAAAATCCCTTCTTAATGCTTGTCTACGACCAAAAGGAAACCCACAACAAAAAATTCACATTTATAGGTCCAGCGGTTTGGGATGCAGCTTGATATGTCAGTCAGTGTTCTCTCTTATACTTAGAGATAACAGAACTGATGTTTCTATTTTCATTTGCAAGTTGTGCTGCTAGTGGGGTAAGAGGGTTTATCGTGTCCCCCAACTGTTTGGCTAGTTCCATGTAAGTCACTTTGTCTTTTTGTCAACATGTTTGTCTACAGCTTTTTGGTATCGGTATATTCTAAATATCAGCTACGTCTTTAGCTTAAACCAACATTCTGCTGGTTGTCGAGGATCGCAAACAAGTCATTATTTTCAAACTTGAAATTTGTTAGATCAATGTCTTCAATATATATTTTCTTTTCTAAAATGTATACCATCAAAGTCAAATTATTTTTGCACTATCTTTGTTTTGTGTTTGAAAATCTTTCAATCAAATTATTACTTTAGGTTTAGAATGTGTATTTTTAAAACCCCTGCATTTTTCTGGGAGTTATTTACTGAACATTATTTAAAACTACAGTTACAAATTTGGAAATGTTTCCATCATCTAAGAATTCCAAGAGAAAATGATGACAGTTTGAAATAAAATTCATTCATTCTTTCATGAGATTATGTACAGTAAGTTTATTAAATAGGGATAGGTAATGTTTAGTATTATTCCCATTCCTGGATAATTTTTTTTAAAAAAATTCTTCTATTCTTAAATTTACTGACCATATATGACATCTTATAACATTAAAACTCATATTCTTACAAATGTTTTTTTTTTAACTTAAATAAATTAGTCATATTTACCTAAATTAAACGTAAATGGTAATTAATATTTATCGACAATATCAAATAATATAACGTCAGTCTGTATTTTAGTTTGACTGTTGGTTCCCTACGTTCACGTATAGAAGATAAAAATTCTTCTGTGAACCATTTTTAAAATATTTTAGCTTCTGTTTTTATGATAAAGTAAGTGAATATAATCTTAGTACACATAGATATTAAATGAAACTCCAGATATTTTCTCAAATGTTAGAATGCTATCCAATTTCATTGGACATTTCAAGTTTTTAAGTGCGTCATCAAAATAGTGTTCAAGTGTAAAATAATTGTTCACTCTTTGTGAATTATTTTCTATTGATTTGATGATGAAAGAACAGCCTACAAAAAACATTTTTGATTATATACACTGAAAACAGCTTGTTTGGCTTTTATTTCATCTGGGAGAACAACATACAAACTAACTTTTAATAGAATGCACTTGTTTATTAAAATTCCTGGTTTAAAAAGTTTGTTGAGTACAATGTGAGAACCTTCATTTTAAATGCATCAATCTCAGCTACAATTTTCAAAATGCTGCTGTTATAAAATTCATCTATATAGGGTATGTCTGATTACACCGACAAATGCTGGAAGGCGTTTCCTTAGTAAAAAATAAAGACAAAATGTAAGAACCACTTTTCCTAAAATTGATTATTAAGGGAGCTGTGCGCCCCCAAAAGTCAAATTTTGAAATGATTAAAATAAAATATTTTAGAAACTTACTGTGATCAAAGACAAATAGGTGAATTCAGTTTTGTGTAATGGAGATCATTCACCTTACGAAATGTGGTTAGAAAGATCAAACCCCTTCATTGTGGAAATTGGGGTTGCCACCCTGCATTTGCATGTAACTTATTAATGAACACTTTTAAAAGCAATATTTTATGTATTCTTTAATCAGCACATTAAAATTAATAAAAAAGGTTGTCTTTTCCGAACACTAGGTGAACCATTTGTGAAAAATCAGTGGTAACATTATTCAAACAGAAAGCGCATGGTCTGACAGGTATGCAATCTACTACACACAGAACGTGTAACTATGATGAAAGACGGACACTGCATTACTATTATTTACCAATGTACATGACACTTTACACACTAAAATTACAGTGGGCATTACAATATGTGTTACAAAATGAAGTTAAGGTGGTAGTTTCTCAAATGCCTCATCTCGTATCACGTACAAGTTTTATTTCATTAATTAAACGTAAACGTCCGTATTGGTCTGAAAATTACCAACAAACTCCATCCACATACTCCAAATTAAAAATTAAAACAAATCATACGTGCAACGTATGGTATACGAGTTTCGTAAGGTAGTGGGCCACCTTGAAGTGTAAGCCTAAACCTGTGTATATTGTAAACATTGCAGAAAGTATTTGACATGGAACAGTGACATGTATGACTGTGTGTAATCTGACAATTATGTACCACCTCTGCGATTCCCGTCGATGCCATCACAAGTTGACGTAGCAAAACATATAAGGGTTGCAACACTGAAGTTGCATAAACTTTTGTGATGCTGAAGCCTAATTGTTTATGGATTACTGGTCAGCACACTAACTATGCATAGTTAATTAGTTGTGCATCACCCCTCTAAACCCGGTCGTTATTTGCATAATGGTGGCCATTGTGTTACTATATCTGGCATGCCAGTAACACACATCACCCAATGAGGCAATGCTTAGTTACACTTGCTGGGAGGGCAACCGGAATTGCAAGGCAACTGTTGGATACCAGTATAGCTATGTTTGCAAAAAACCTGCCGGCTGGCTGGCATGCTCATTTGACTGCTATAGCACACACCTGCTTGACGCACACATAGGCCGTCTACTTAGA
Source organism: Medauroidea extradentata (assembly GCA_003012365.1). NCBI lineage: Eukaryota > Metazoa > Arthropoda > Insecta > Phasmatodea > Phasmatidae > Medauroidea > Medauroidea extradentata. Next base: position 21,653 of record PNEQ01000069.1, read on the forward strand.
AATGGTATCACTGCATCGACACTGGTAACACCATTTCGTAGGTGTACCGCTGTTTTGACAATAATTACTTTCTTGGGCTTAAAATATGGTTTGACATATTCAATATTATCACTGATACCCCTTTTGCACTCAGTTGAAAACCAAGTTTACTTTCAAGTTCATTTGTGTAACTAATTTATTTATTTTGTTTCATGTCCTTCAAGAAATGTTTAGGCTCTCTGACTGCATCAACAATTTAAATAACATGTTTCCAACCAACTGTTGAAGAACACTATTTATATACCTTCAACAGTGAATTTAATTGTGTATTTGTGAATTCTGGTTTTCAAATGGCTTTTAATGAGAGATGGTTTGTAATAATGTCCACAAGTTTCACACTGCACTTGTTTCTCTTGTGGTTTGTTCTGTTTTGATATTACACATAGTATTTTAAAAATTTCTTAAAAGATTGTTGAATGGGGTGATTTTCTATGAATCTTAACAATATCTTAGCTCTTTCCATGACTTTGGCTGTAATCTCATAGTCAACCATTGATTTGTATTCTTTTAATTTAATTAACGTATAGTAAAATTTTTTTAACATTATGTTATCAAATTCAGACATTGAGAGAATCAGTAGCGGCCAGTGAAGTCAGATAATAGATGTTCATACATTGTTTTGAAAAATAATTAAGAAAGAAAATTTTCAATTAAAAACAGTCACAAATTGTTTCTACACACACAATTTCGTGTTGTTTTACTAAACTTTTAATGATAAAGAACGTGGATTAGATTTCATTACTAGCACTGAAAGTTGTTTTATTTCCTTTTATTTAATTTCCAGGCAAATTTCAATATGGAACCTAAATAAGCAGTTAAGTTCATATAATTTTCTACCTAGTTTAAATTTAATTGTAAGGTTATCTTCTGCAATTAAATGATAAGTAATTTCTTTATTCGTAATGTCCAACGTTAAAATATTATTTCCTAGTAAGGTTATTGGGTAATACTTCATATCTCGGATGCAATATGTAAAAATACTATTCGTGCGAATATACATTCATTACCTGCAATCTATATTATTGACATTAATTGTTTTACATTTAAAACCACAGTGTCTGTTCGCCAGTTTTGCTAAGGCCCGTGCTATATTTATGCTCAGAATGTTCGTTATTTGTTTGGCCTGGTATTAGATAAAGCGTAACTGCTGGCATCGAGCGAGGTGTTTTCGGGTATGCAACACTTGCTGCCCCAGTAGGTGCTGCCACCAAGTGGTGATAGAAGTAACTGTTTCCGCGATCAACAGGCACGAGCACAGTCCAACCTGTGCACTTCTTCAATGTTAAAACTCCCATAAGAGACGACGTCTTTTTGTTGCGCATGCACAGAAAGGCCGAGAAGGGAGGCCGAGAGAAGAGGACAGCTCTGTTGTGAACAGTACAAACAGATTGTACAAAATATCTATTCAGGTTACCCAACTACATAAGTGCCAGATATGGTGAATGGATCCCCCACTAACTCCACGTAAAAATGCTGTAAAAATAATTTCGACAAACAAGAAGCTACAGTCCTAAATTTTCAACATATAACTGAGGCTACAACTTAAAATTTTTAGAAAGATATTTTAGAAATTGAAATTGGTAAACCTTATTTTTTAACCAAAGAATGGATACATTTTTGTACTCCTAACATAAAATTTGTACCACAGTTTGAATATGGAATGGGCCTTTCCAAATTTTAAAAGCATTCACATGAATACAAATGAGATCTGTAAAAGTTTCTGATAAAAAAAATAGTAATGTTTGCAGCCTGCAAATATTTTCGCCACAATACAATGCAGCCCGAATTGACAATAATATTTTGAGATATGTTTCTAATTTTTTTATACAAAGGTAGTATCACAATTGTGAATAAAAAAATTAGCCTACTGAAAAAAAAATAGTAGATGGAGATGGTAATATTTTGTGTGGATTTTAACCACAAAAAGAGGCCAGATGTTCAGGTACATGACAAATTAACAGAGAGTAATATTTTGTACTTCGTTATGCTACATGGGAATGTGTGAGCATGTCGGCCAACTTGCCACAAGGTAACAAACACAAGCACAAATAATGGGTCTAAGCTGATGAAAGTTGACTCAGAAGAAATTCATTTCCCAGTGGATCTGAAAGGAGAGTTCTGTAGAGCTATACGACACTCAAGCTCCTGGTCAAAACAATTCACAATCACGCACAGCCTACTGAACAAGCATCTTGTTGAGAAAACAGAACAGCTAAATATTAAAATCACCGAGTGATAGAACAACCAGGGTAAAAAAAGTATTTGACTACAGACCTCGAACATACATACAAGAAACAGGAGATGAAATGGTTTTGATCTTAAGAACTACCCCAGCATCAGCATTTACCTGGAGTGATTTTGCAAAACAACGGAATACCTAGATTGGGATGGCTGGACCAATCTTGAACCTGGGTTATACCAAATGTGAATCAAGTATCTTACCAATGTGTCATTTTTCTCAGTACCAGGGTAAAAGGCTCTTGAAAACTGAAAACAATACGTATTTTATTTTTTCAGTATTTTGATGCAGTTATGCCTAATAGCATAGTCTGGAGAAAAACCAACCCTTCCAGCAAGCATGGCAACTTTGTATGCGAAAGGCCACTCTTCACCCTATTTTTGTACACAATCAAGTAACTAATGATTGAAAGACTCTGCCTCCATTGTGTACGTATTCTAAGAAAGAGAAGCGATCACCCAAAATTGAAAGTCTGTGTGATATTTGACCACCATGTTGTACAGAGAACACCCGTAATGTTTTCATAAAATTTAAGAACATTCTACCAGAACAGATCCAGTCCTGAGCCCTAAGAGTTCGATTTGTAGGATGCTACAGCTGGTCTATACTTCTATATGGTTCTGAAGGATGACCACTAAATATGACAACAACAAAGAAGATTAAGACTTTGAAATGAGGATTTACTGCAGAATGTTTATAATGCAGTGGACTGCAAGAACAACTAACACCTAAGTATTGCGACGAATACATAAACAGCAAGAAATGTTGACAACATTTAAAATAAGAAAAACTGCAAACCTAAGGCATATATTACATAACACCAAATATATACTTCTACAGTTGATAATAGAATGGAAGATCAAAGGTACAAGAAGAAAAGGGCAGAGAATAAAATATCTTGGTTGGATAACAAAGTAGTGGATAGTACACAGTGGCCACAAAGTCTTTGCACGGTTACAAAAATTCATTAAACAAAATCCATTGCAGTTAGAGATGTGATGTTTGCGGCACAAGAAAGATCATTTTCTAAAGTTCCACATAATTCACTCAACAAATTTATACATGGGTGCCTTGTGTTGTCTGCAGAACGTCCAAACGATATTAAATTTCACACCATACGTTTGATAACATTTGTGGTGTGATACCATCAATAGCAGTAGTTATCCTTTGTCTCAGTGAATCGAGATTTGGAACAGGTGTTGCATACAATTTGTCCTTCACGTAACCTCATAGGAAAAAGTCCAAAGGGGTTATCATGGAAGCCAGTTGATAGGACCATTCTTGCCCTATTCACCTGCCAGGGAATGTCTCATCCAGGAAGTCACTGACAACCAACTTCCAGTGTGGAGGTCCGCAATCATGCTGAAAAAATATTACAGGTTGTAGGTCTTGTAACTGAGATGCCACATTAAGTTCTAGCAGATCTAGTTAGCTGACAGATACTATGGACTCCTCAGCAAAAAAGAAAGAACCATGACTTTGTTGTGCATCGATCCACACCAAACATTCACTTTGGGAGAATCTCTCGTATGCTCCATGACATTATGGAGGTCCTACGAACTCCATATTTGAACACAGTGCCTGTTGGCCATGCCGTAGACATGGAAGGTAGCCTCATCGGAAAAACACACACGTTCAAGTTACGTGTTATCCACATTAACCAATTACAAAATGTCTGTTACAAACACTGCACATGGTCTCTTATCTTTGTGTTAAGCCTGCAATATTTGCAGTTTATACGCATGCATCCTCCGTCTCTTGTGCAAAATTTTGTGGACTTTCGATTGGAGCATTCCTATTTCCTTAGAAGCATTACGTGTGGACTTGGTAGGGCTTCGAGTGAATGTTTCTTGTACATCTTCAACTTGCACTTCACGAACAGATTGGGTACCCTGTTCATGGACGATCTAACACAGTGCCTGTCTCCTTAAATTTTGTTTACCGATTTTCCATCCGGTAATGCTCATCTATATTCCATGCGGGAATTTCTGCTGTACACTGTGAGACTCTGACTCATGAGAAACCACAAGCACCACACTTGGCTTTCTCTTGTGGCGACTTCATGTTATGAAGACGTGATGCTTTCTATGCAGATTCTTCCTGCAGCATAAAAAAAACTTTAGATAATGGGCTTTCTCTTGTCACAAACAGCACATCTCTAACTGTAACGTAGTGAATTTTTGTAATCATGCTAAGACTTTATGGCCAACCTGTATTAGCAAGCGTGGATCAACTACTACATGTTGTGGTTCATAGAATGAAGATGCATTGTGTGGTCGCCAACACCCACTAAAGGATAGGCAGAAGACGAGAAGTTATGGTTGATAGAGAGAGTGAGCGAGAACGAGAGAGAGAGAGAGAGAGAGGGAGAGAGCACTGCGTTTACAGAGGAAGAATGATGAAACCCCATACACTGTCATCTCATGTATAGAAAAAGTGAAGTATTGTCTGCGTATAACTCTCTCTTATCTCAAACCAATGCAACTACTTCACAGTGACCAGTACTAATTTCCTTTGAAATTAGAGCTCAGCTCAACTCAAGTTCTTTTAAAATAAAAGGAGTTAAGCTCCAGCGAAAGTTCCTTTGAAATAAATGAGCCAGCTCACACTACAAAACTCATCTTTCCTGGAGCTTAGCTCATTTTCAGTTCCTTTCGTTGACTGTTAGCGATAGTAAAAAGCTGCTATTAAGATTTTAAGTGACATCTATTCATTTGTATTACTGCAAACTAATTTCTGACACTAACTGGCACAGTTAGTTCATTTAAGTTCAAATTATCTTTAAGCAAAACTGTATTTTAAAATATTAAACTCTGTAAAAATATTTAACCAGGAATTAACTTTTGAGGCTACTTTCAAATACTTTCATTGGTTGTTTTTTTTCTATTACCACAGTTTTGAAAAGGGCTCATTTTACCGTCAGCAGCATATAATTACGTATATTTTTCAAGATGACTGAAAAAACATACATCCACGCTGAAATTACATTCCGTACATTTGATTGTAGTTTTTGGGCAAAGATTAAAAAAAAGTTATGTGTAGTATCTATTTTGAATCTGAAGTAAAGTATTGCTAGAAAATTTAGAATTATATTATGAGCCACATCAATTTTAAAATCAACTTCTGAAATAAGACTTATATTTCGGTTTAAATATAACAATATTGACGGTTGATACAAGACACGTTATTTGTGAAAGCAATGTACTATAATAACATATCACCTTTCAGTTGGTAGGAAATTCACTATCTTTCACTGTTACATAATTTTATTCCTCAAAGCAACAACACTACAGTGATTTACGTTTGTGGTGTTTCATTTTCTAACATCAGTTATGCATAGGCAGGGTGTATGTTCCATGTGTGTGAAAAAATAAGGTTGAGAAGCAGGAAGTTACTCATGTGGCCAATCTTATCTCGCCAAGGACTGTAGTATCACTCAAATAAAAACTGTCTTTGCCCTTGTTAGAAGATAACAGGACGAAGAGAGGTATAGAGTATTTTGTGCACTCCTAAAATGTTTATAGACATCTGACCTTCAAACTACAAGCACCCCTTTGCAGTCAAACTCTTACTCTCTCTCTCTCTCTCTCTCTCTCCCTTGTCTTATGCCTGCACACACAAGCTCCCTCTCTCTTATTTTGCAGAAGCTCAGTTATTTTACTACCTTCCCCCTCCCATGCCAACAGAACCTCACAGCCTCACGCAGGAGAAGTGTGGCGATGCAGCTGGGCAAACTGTTAAAGAGGGATAAGGAAATGCCGACGAGTGACATCTTCATGGTGATTGCTCCCGATTATCGGGAGGTCTGACAAATATGAAAGTAGTGTGCTCATATGTGCTGATGCTACAAATTAAGGAGCAAAGCTCCTATGGAAACAACCTACAAATAAAATAACTGAGCTCCACATAAAATACCAAAAAAAAGGAGCTCGCTACTTTGAGCTAGCGCCTTCCGACCAGTGACAGTGACCATACACCCTTCAGACTGGGTGTGCTGCAGTTTCCCTGGGTTTAGAAAATGAAAAGTGAACAAAAAACAAGGAATGAAAGACAATTCAACTTTGAACAAATACTAAATAGGATCTTCATTATCAACTAGCATCTAAACATGATAATATGAAAAACTTTATTATCCTAGGAAAAGCTAGGCATTTCTGCATCTTTCATACTACACATATGGCTAAAATATGGTAACTTGTAAAATAAACACAGGAAAAAATAGCCTATGCTAAACCATATTTTCTACAGTCTACTTTAAAGAAATTTTATTGCACTAAGAAAAAAAAAGAATGCTTGAAAATTATTACAACAAACTGAAGATGGACAGAAAAAAATGTTTACAACACAACAAAATTAACAAAGAATTTATTCACAGACAGTGAGTAAAAAACCATTTGACATAAACTAAAAATTAATTTACGGAAAAAACTATCCACAAATTATTAGTAGTAGTATTACTATGTTCACACCTGTATTTAGTGAGTCTTTTGACAATCAAACAATTACTACAGATTAAGCTATAGAATGTTTCACATAGTGTTTGACAGTGGTTCTGATTCGTTCTGAACATCTGACTGGAGAAACCTGGCGCGTTCTTCCTTGCCTCTGCGGATGGCTTCCTTGAACAGCTTGCAGTATAAAGCTATGGCACAGGGCGTGTCATCATTTCCAGGGACAGGGTATGTAATGAGATTGGGATTGCAGTTTGTATCAACAATGCCAACGGTGGGGATTAACATTTTGGCTGACTCTGCAACACCAACATGTTGGGAGAGTATACTGTTGAGAGTGTTGAAGAATATGCAGAGATCTGGGAGTCGAGTTACTGTTCCGAACTGTCTCTGGGAATTTGTGAAGATCCCCCCGCGCCAGTATCGTGTGTGAGCAAATTCTCCACACTCCTTTGCAGCCCGCTCGACTAGAATGGAGTTCTGCGCACCTCTGTACACAAACAATACAATCCCACCATTGAACACAATGTGTGCAGTGAAGTTGAGAGCTTTTCGGAGGTGATGTGCAGTGATGTCCAGGTCGAACACCAAATGGCCAAGCCGTGAACCGAAAATGAACGGCTTCATGCGGTCGTCCAAGGAGCCTTCCTTGTGGCCCAGATGTACCCTCGCTTCAAATAGGTCCTGGACGGTGAACAACTCGTGGACTCTGAAGTAGTCTGGATGCTGTAGTGGGTCCAACACTTTCCTAGGTACTTCTGAAAACAGAAGTAATATTATGAAAATTTTTACCCTATGTTAAAACTAAACACAAGCAAATATATTAAACTCAGAGGATCAATATTAACTTCAAACAAATCAACATATCACACATAAGGCTTCATAACACCTGCAGTCTATCAATACAAACAATAAGAATCTAATAAGATAGAAAAGAATTGAGGACATAACCAATTTCTATCCCGTTACATTACTAAGCAATTTAAATTTAACAAAATAAAAATTCATAATTTTTGCTGCTTAAGTGGGTGTCATACGTAATTCAACGCTAAAAGCATTAATCTATAACTGTAGGTTTCTTGAAGACAATTTGTGAAAATTTAACATTAGCAAACCTAGATAAACATTTTAAACAAAATTATTTCTAGTGTTTTGAACTTCTGAGGCACAATCTCTGATGCCGGAACCTCGTGCGTCTGACTGCGGCGCAAGAGATCACGTGAAACGAATTAGTAATTCTGGATAAATATTTACTTATAAAGTTGGCAAATACCATTATCTAGGATTGTCATTGAGTATTTTATCCATGTTGGCTTCGAAAAAAGCGTAGAAATCAATTGATGTTTTCAGTGTTTATTAATCTACCACACACTCTTAAAGGGGGTGAGCTTTATTTCCGTAAGCATATACCTTAACTATTTCAATGCCTGTTGTCTTGTTGAACAGCTAAGAAGTTCTCTCTCTATGACAATCAGGTTTTATTATTTGTATTGTTAATACCTCTGCTGAACTCTATAAAAACTAACTACAAGTCAACCATCACCATATTTTGCAGGAATATAAAATGATGACTAACACACCACTTACGCTGCCAGGATTTTGTTACCGTTCATTGCAAAGTTTTTCACAGACACCTCCTTCAGCTTTATTCTGAATATTTTGTTTGGGAAACAAACGGTGCGAAGCTATCTGAAAAAATTATGTCAGATATACCTACTGACATTATTGTTTTGATTGTAACTTCTATCACAAATAAACTGTGATTGTGTGAATTCAACTACCAACTGGACACTACCGAACAACACACAATTTTTATCTTTAGCTGAATATTTAGTTAAGAACTAATTAAAGGTGCCACCTACCTAGAGTTAACTAGTGTATTTGAGGCACAGACACAAAAGAGCTATACTGGTGACACACAGAACTAATGTCTCATCAGTTTCATGAATATTCACAAATATTTCCACAAAGTTTAATGATCCACATAAAAATACAGAAGGTAGAAATGTGTAAATTTATTTTAACTAAGGAACTCTCCCCCCCCCTTTTTTTTCATACTCACTCTCTGTCTGATTTTGAAACTGTGGTCCATACTCATCTGACTGAGAGGGCTTTCAGGAAATCAAGTCCCACAGATGTGAACATTCACCATCTCTTCAACTAATTCAGTCGTACAGGGAGTGTTACTAACATAGTACGTTCACAACACATATGGGCATAGTGTTCTCCAGACATAACCGTGCTTGACATATTTGTGTATGGCTATAACAAATCACTTGTGTATCACTTTAGGATCTGAGACACTGCAGATATAAACGATCATAGTAGATGTGTGACTCATACCATTGCTCGACACATGTTGACAAACATTTTTCATTCAACTTAATTCTGGTAGAATTGTGCTTTCAAATGGTAGGGGGTTCTTTTAAAGTCCAATAATAAGCTGTATAGTGATGTGTGTGAGTTTACCTACGGTACATATTTTTATAGGCAATTTTTGGCAGTTTTGTCTGAAAATTTATAGGCTACAGACTAAAGACTTATTTATCATCCTGTATACATACTAGATTTGGTGCTCATACCAGGAAAGAAAAAAATAGGGACACAAAATATTTCCTTAGGCCCAGAGGTGTGCCATTAGCTGTATTATGACATTAATATATGTACCAAGAAACTGGTAGGCCCACATTTAACATAATGCAAGTTATGAAACAACTACCGGTAACGCAACAGTTCTGACATGATGTCTGCAACCTTACAGCAAAACAAGGATTGTGTTTAAAATGTGTGAAAATATGACAAATGTATTGACATATATAATTGTTAATACCTGGGCTACTAAATTTACTAACAAACAACAAATAAAACGGATATCTTTCTTGTCCACAACTGCTGAGCTTAGCAGTCAGCAACAAATAAAAAATATGTTTAACACTTACTTTATTTTGAAACTCCAGTACGAATAAAAACGTATTAAATGAAAGTATCGTAAAGTAACAAAATTTAATGTTGGAACACAAACATACCAGTGCTCGACACTTCATTTCATGGTGATTATAGGAAATGGCCAGTGAGCCAAGCAGCAAAGATAATCCCTCTTTTGCTTAACTCATCCGCTGCGACATTCAACTATAGTTGAATATACAAAATATTTCTAAACTGCGACATGCGACTTTAGTCAAACATCGAATTAAATGACTGTAAACCATAAATACACTGTTTTCTCGCTTAAAAATAACAAAAAATAAACTATTTACAAAAAAAAATTTTTTTTTTTATAATTTTTTTACAGTATCTTGGCACAATTAAAAATTTTTTTATTCCGCAGCAAAAGAGTTAAGAAAACTAATAAACTGCAGATGAAATGCAGTATTTCAACACCAATAGAAAGCTTACATAAAGAGACCAGATGTCAACTGCAATCACTGGCTAGATGTTTCAAAAGGTCATAATGTGTTTCCAAATATTTTTGATAGTTAGTAGTTAATTTATTTAGATTACAACTTATTATGCTAAACAATTTCAATGCGTTTCATCATATTTTAGATACCTAATTCAAAATAGCCAAAGTATTTCCCTTTTTTAAAAAGGATGACAGTACGCAGGTAGAAAACTACAGACCCACATTATTACTGAGTTCCTTTTCAAAGATTTTAGAGTTAACATAAAAAAAAAAATTCAATACCTAAACTAATGCAAATTGTTAAACAGCTTCCAGCACGGTTTTCTTCAAGGCAGGAGTACACAGTATGCAATAAGTGAATTCCTTGAATGTGTAATATTGTGTAAGGACAGATGTGATGACTCACATAGGATATTCCATATTCCTCGATTTATCTAAAGTACTTGATACAGTCGACCACAATAATCTGTTAGAAAAACTGGTAACTTTAGGAATTAGGGGAGTTGCCAATGATCTATTAAAATGTTATCGCTATGTATAAAAGAGAACCCTGACTGACTGACATATCAAACTGCAGTCCAAATCATTGAACCTAGAATCGTGAAATGTTTTGTGTGGTTTCCCCTCAGATCGTAGACAAGCACTAAGAAGGAATTTTTTCGAAATTCCACCTCTAAGGGGGTGAAAAAGGGTGAAGAGAATTTCCGGAGAAATGTCAATAGAGCTCGAACCCGACGGCCTATCATCCTGATTTTTACTATAATGGGACACACATAAATATGCATATTAGCCAATTTCAAGATTCTTCGAAATTCAACTTTTAAAGGGCGGAAAAGACCTTAAATGTGTTTCCGATTAATTATTGATACCTACAGAATTCTTGAGATAAAGAGTTGGTTACCACTTCAAAATGTTACTTACATGAATATTCAAAATGTAGTTTTATGTTTTTTTTAAATTCGACTACCAAGCAGTAAAATATGGGAAAATATGTTATTGTCTCTTATCACTGGAACACAATTGGCTATTGTCATGATTTTTACTTAATTGGTTACGTACACAAATGAATATGACAGGACTCAAAGACATTTCGAAAGTCTTTAATTCAGGGGGTGAAAAATACGTGAAATGTGATTCAGATTATTCCTCCATATCTATTGAACCAATTGAGATACCAAAGTGCTCTTTGCTTTAGATTGATGATTATGTAAATATCCAAAATATAATCAAAATAAATTTTCTGAATTCGCCTCTAAAGAAGTAAAAAAAAAGTGTAAAATGGGTTTTCGATTCACAATCAATATACATCAACCCCCATTGATATTTATATATTGACGTGATTTTTATTTCAGATGATGCTTACTTAAATACCTGAAAAGTACTTTCACGAATTTTCGAAATTCCCCACCTAAGGAGGTGAAAAGTGATTAAATGTGTTTTAAATTAATTGTCGATATATCTTGAACCCAGTGAGCTATTATTGTGTTTTTCACATCCAAGAAACACAAGCAGCTGCGTAGCTGGGATTTGTGGATTTGAGGGGGTGGGGGGAGGATTTGACTTGGGAATAGGTACACCAACCACCTTATGTTGGCGGGGGGTCCGGGGGCCCTCCCCTGAAAAAATTTGGATTTCAAGATGCAAAATAGTGCTATTTTAGCAGTTTTTGTAACGTGAAATTCAATATCATTCTCATTCAAAAATATCTGTTTTTAATATGAAATTTATTTGAGTGAAGAAGTTAATAAAGATATATTTTTTTCAAACCTAGTGCCTTGCCCACTCAAAATGTAAAAAAAAATCGTAAAAATTATTTTTTTCTCAAATATATTGTGCACATTGTCCACTACCGTAGCTGGCAAGCATAAACAAAGACTGAACATTTACACAGTTATTTTCACTACATAACATTACAAAACATAATTAAAACATTAGAAATAACTTCGTTCAAAATAAAATTGTGCTAGCGGAAATGTAGCACAAATAAATAATCATATAAAATAATAAATTAAATATTGGAAAAAAACACACTTAACAATACAAAAAACTAATAAAAAACCATATCACACTACTTAAACAACACTAAAAGTTGTTAATAAAAGTGACATTAAAAAAATTCAGAAATATGTTGTTTTCAGGCTTTACAAAACATAAAATTTGTTTAAATCTAAAGGGCGATGAATAAGAACAAAGCACAGCGTTTCTCTGATTTCAAAAATTCACATAAAATCTCAATTATTTTAAAGTAAAGAAAGATAAACAATAACTGTACTAGAATATGCACATTCAAATCAATATAATTGTACTCTTAAAGGTTTCAGTTATTTCAGTCGCTACAAAAATTGTTTTGCTTTTGCAAATAATTAAACTACGAGGGACATTAATAGTTTATATACTTCACAATCTCTCGATTTTGATACATAGTAACAAGTTTTCCACATTTTTTAAATTGCTGTCTTTTTTTTTTTCAGTTCAGTTTGAAATTCATACGCCTATTAGACTGTGCCAAAATATTTAGAATTTCGTCTGGTGATACTTGAAATTCCATTCCATTTTGTCTTTCTTCCCCTGTAGTGTTCCGAATATATCTTTTTATGTGTCATAGCGTAGAGAATGATCGCTCACTGGTGCTTGTTGAAATAGGCACTGTAGCTAGTATCTTCAAGAGACGATTGATTGTTGGAAAAATGGCTAGATTACATTCCAAATAATAATCAATTGCATTTTTAGGCTTTTCTGAAAGCTGCGCTATGTGACGGTACCAAAGCTTCAATTCGCCAGTGGCTGTTGTGGATGAATTGTTCTGCAAGTCCTCTTCATAAAATGTAGTCAACTTTTTCATGCTGCTCAGATGTTGATCTGTTGGAGAACATGATTTTCCATCTGGTAATAAACATGCAAAGCTGCTCAGTATTTCTTTGTGTGTTAAAAACTGCCGGTTCATTTTGTTACAGATGAAATCCAAAAAGAGGAGAAAAACAGTAATTCTAAAATATTCTTCTGCCGATTTTACGCCAACATCGCATCTGTGTGTCTGGCGACAAGTTATGTGAGGTACGCACATTTCCACCATTTTAAACTTATTTTCTGCTTTTCCTTGTAAAGACTGTAATTCGTCATCCACAAGAGATACCATGTTGACTGCAGCAGACAGGTCTGTATCCTTTGATTGAAGAAAGCGGCATAAAGGAAAACTGATGGAAAAAACTATTGCAAGAACTTGCAAACAAACTAAAAATGTTGGTTGCTCAATAGCACAGCGAAGCTGTAATGCCCTTGAAGATGTGTCTGTGTCCAGTTTGTGATTTCTGCAAGAGTATCGTGAACAGCAACCAACATTTCCTCTAGTAAAATTATAGCATCATGCCTCTCAATCCATCGGGTTGGACACAACTGTTTTAGTCTTGTAGCTTTGGACTGGGGACAAATTTTGTGTATAGACTGCTCTAGCACACAACAACGCTTGGCAGTGTTACAGAAAGTACAAATCTTTGTAGCTGTACCTAGGACATTCCTTACTGGAGTAACAGTACATGATGAACTAAGAACCAAATTAAGACTGTGAGCAGCACAGTGGACGTATAAAGGACATGGATGCTTCTCATGTACATATGCCTGTACTCCATTAAATTTTACACTCATTGCAGAAGCCCCATCATATCCCTGGCCCCTTAGATACTGTACTTCCACTCTAAATTTTTCCAGTGAACTAAGTAAGACATTGGCTAGGTTTCTTCCAGTAACATCGCATACTACCACAAACTGAAGAAAATCTTCCCTGATTTTGTTTTCAAAAAATATACCGCACTCCTATGTTAAACTGTTCAGTCGCGAATATGTCTGTAGTCTCATCGGCTAAAACTGTAAAGCACTCAGCTGAATTAACCATGGCTACTCATTTCCCCAAAACAAAATCAATACAAGCACTTACCACTTAGTTTTGAAATGTTGGGGACAAGTACAAGGCATTTCTCTGCCATTTTTGAGGTGATTTTTGAGAGATGTGTCCCACCTTCTACTCGGAAACGCAGTAGAGTGCGAAAATTTCCATCAATGCATACAGTGTCGTCTGAAAGTGTCAGCGGACCACAGTCCCTATGCCCTCGTAATGCTATTCCCTGTCGCCCACAAAATAGAACAGTACTTATGACAGGCAACACAGCATTCATGTTTTCTTCAATTTGGTTTCCCAAGACAGAATTTTGTAACAAATCAACCCGTTTTTGCTTTCCTTTAGCAACTGAAAGCAAGTTTTCTGCTTTCAGGACACACTGTTTGTGGTATTCTGTACTTTCATGCGAATTGAACTGTTTCACAGCATCTTTCCAACGTCTAAATGGCTTCTGGACTAGTACCCCTAAAGCTTGGTATCTCCTTCCTACTCCACTCCCACAGCAAAATAAAGCACAATACTTACAGTATGCGCCATCTGCAAATTTGGAGTACAGCAACCATTTCCATCTGTTTAACCAGTTGTGCTGTAACTTGAGGTTGCGTTTTCCACTTCTAGGAAATGAGTAGGGAATATCTGGTGTCTATGGGTTTTGCAGAATTTCTAACCTGTCCCTCTCTGTGATAACCTGAAATAAAATCCAAACTCTTTGAATTATAAGGAAGAAAAATGCTGAATTATATTTTGTTTATTTCTAATGTAAAGGAATAACATGTTAATAAAACTTTTCATTGAAACAGCAGTTCCGTGGAATATACTTATTAAATAAGGTCTATTAATCCTAATATCATTGTTGAAGTTGTGAGAAAATGCATAATTAAATACATAAAAATGCATAAAAATGATTTGCGAGAAATAAATTAACTAATAGAATGTCTAAAAGTTGAGTAGTGTTTCGTTTTAGGAAAAGCATATTTAATGCCGGTCAATGTGTCACACTTGTCGTGAAAATCATGCATTAAGTCACATCATTTTAGTATTACTTACTTGTTCCTTCCTAGGGCCAAAATCAATGCTCCAATATCTTTCTTGTCACATTTGCTTGTTGAAGATTCTCATGTCTTCTCGAGATTTTCCACAGTTTCCGGAATGGTGTCGTTTGCATAACTATCACTTATTTGACTGTTTTCTATAATGGCCTTTTGCTTCTTCGCTGGACATTCTTTTGAGAAAAATGACAATAACGTTCCTTTACTTTTAACAGGTTTCATACCAAACAGACTACTAAGCAATGACAAAAGAATCAATGCAGAGCTGAGAGCTCTCACACCTCCCCCTTTCTCGCGGCCATAGTTTAAGAGCGCATGGTAGACATAAAAACGCTGAAAACATAAATTGATTCGTACGTTTTTTTCAAAGCCAATATGGATAAAATACTCAATGACAATCCTAGATTAGTGGTCTTTGCCAACTTTCTGAGTAAATATTTATCCAAAATTACTAATTCGTTACGCGTAATCTCTTGCGCCGCTGTTAAATGCACGAGGTTCCGGCGTCAGAGATTGTGCCTCAGAAGTTCGTAACACTGTAAACTATTTTGTTTAAAATGTTAGCTAAAACTATAGTTTAGGATTGCCATTGTTTATTTTTCGCAAATTAGCTTCAAGAAACCTAGTTATAGATTAAAGCTTTTAGCATAGAATTATGTACCATGCCTTAATAATTTTCAATAAGTATTGGATTTCGGTGGAGCTTGCCTGTTCTTGGAAATCATTATCTTCATCGTCTACTAGTTTATACCGTTACATGACACCGTGTTGTCGACTGTTGTCACAACTCACAATTCCTGAATTCCATACATGCACAGCAAACCTTGCAAAGTTGATAGTTACACTAGATATTGGTTAAATAGATAAGGTGTTGTCAACTGGATAAAGTTACCCAGTCTCCGCTAACTTTTAGTTATCGCGTCGGTTAAGTAATAGTAGTGTTTCAACAGTGAGAAGAGAAGACAAAATATAATTATTGGGGAGATTTGTGCAGATATCTGGACACTACATACCCATGTATTTCTATATTTCCCCGACAACTTTCATCTTACTTTTCAACGTAAAATATAAATGAAAGTAAAGGTGTGGAAGCCAGTAGGAGTAGACAAAACTTACTGCAAGTATTACATAATAATAATAATAATAATAATAATATAGTGTTATATTTTATCTGTATTTTTTTTAGGCTAAGGGAGGGGAGGGGGGTAGAAGACGTAAAACCCCCTCTTGGCTACGCCCCTGGACACAAGTATAGTAGTCTAAAATGTGATTAAGAGTTTTTTGAAATTCAGTCTCTTAGGAGGTGAAAAGACCTGGAATATGTTTTAGATAAATCTTCTATGTATATATTGAACCCAACGAGATATTCAGTTTATTTTCGCTTCAGGATGACAAATAGGTAAGTGGCTGCAAAAGTTTTTAAGATTTTACAAAATTCAAACTCTTAATCTCTATTTATAAAAATGAAAGCTGACTGACTGACTGATTGACTGACTGACATATCAAACTGCAGCCCAAACCACTGGACTAGAATCGTGAAATTTTTTGTGAGGGTTCCCACTCGGTCGTAGTCTAGCACTAAGACGGGATTTTTCGAAATTCGACCTCTAAGTGGATGAAAAGGGGTGAAATGTGTTTCCGAAGAAACATCGATAGAGCTCGAACCCGACGGCCAATCATCATGATTTTTACTTTAATAGGACACTAGTAAAAATGCATATTAGCCATTTTAAGGATTTTTCGAAGTTCAACATTTAAAGGGGTGAAAAGACCTTAAATGTGTTTCCAATCAACTATCAATATCTTTCGAACCCTTCGGGATAGAGAGTTGACATTCACTTCAAAATATTGCTTACATAAATAACCAAAAAGTAGTTTTAGGTTTTTTTGAAATTCGACCCCCAGACAGTAAAAAGGGGCAAAATGTGTTTTTCATGAATCGTCTATATGTTTGAAACACAATTGGCTATCGTCTTGATTTTAACTTTAATTGGTTACTTTTACAAACGTCTATGACAGGACTCAAAGACGTTTCGAAATTCTTTATTTAAAGGGGTGAAAATACGTGAACTGTGTTTTCGATTATCCTTCTATAGCTATAGAATCAATCGAGATATTGAAGTGCTCTTTGCTTTAAATTAGTGCTTTTGTAAATATTCCAAGTACCATTTAAAATATATTTTCTGAATTCGGCCCTAAACTAGTTAAAAAAAGGGTGATATGAGTTTTTGACTCACATTCGATATATATCGATCCCATAGTTTTTATACAGCGACGTGATTTTTGTTTAGGATTGATGCTTACTCAAATACCTAAAAAGTAATTTCAGGAATTTTTGAAATTCGCTACCTAAGGACGTGAAAAGGGGTGAAAAGTGGTGAAAAGCGTTTTCAATTAATCGTCGAAATATCTTGAACCCAGCGGACTAATGTTGTGTGTTTTACAGGGTGTCCACTGATACTTAGTTTTGGAATTCCCTGACTTTTCCTTGTTTTCCAGATAATATCTGTTAATTTTCCCTGACCTATTATCGGCAAAACTGGAACTTTTTCATCGGCCAAATGGCTAGTGTGATCGCTTCACAGTAACCGGTCACTCCTGTATTTTGCTTGTGAAAATAGTGCTGGGAATTTGGTGAGATTTCTGAAGGATATCTCTTATCTTAACCCTGGTTAATCCCAATCTTAATCCTGGTTGTTCCCAACTTCCTTTACCCTCATCGGTGCTCAAGACCCAAAATGTTACAAGCTACCCTAACTTCTTGGCTGAACTGGTATCTTTGATTCCATAATTTTACATCAACACAGCACATTTGAAATAAATAGCTTTAATGGAACAACATTAAAAGAATTGGATACATGCATTTGAATCACAGACTACATACTAAGCGACTCAATATGTTGAATAATATAAGAAAAACAATTTTATATCAAAAAATTAAATGAGGATTCCCAGCAGTGAATATAAAGTGGATTCTTTCAATCCATCAGGTTTCAATACATAGAGAATCCACTGTAATCAGAAGCGCTTACAAATTGATTTACTGCGATAACTAAATTATAATAATTTAACTATTCAGTACTACAAAAATGTTTATTCTGGACTGTTTTGTATCATTTTTCCCTGACCCGAATGAAAATTCCCTGATATTTCCCTGACTTTTCCCTGTAAGATGAAATTCCCTGACTTTTCCCTGTTTTCCAGGTTTTCCCTGTCTGTGGACACCCTGTTTTACGTCCATGAGATACCAATAAAGTATTATAAAACGTGATTCAAGGGTTTTTCGAAATTTACTCTCTTAGGTGGTGAAAAGACCTTGAATGTGTTTTAAATAAATCCTCGATATCTATCGAACCCGTCGAGATACACAATTAATTTTTGCTTCAGGATGATGATTACAGAAATTATCGCAAAACGGTTTTCAGATTTTTCGAAATTTGATTTCTCAATACTGCGCAGGAGTTCCATGTGTTTATTTTGTGAATGATCGATTTTGATTCGAATGAACGGGCTAGCGATGTGATTTACACTTCAATTGGATACTTATACAAATGTCTAAGATGTAAATTAAAAATATTTTGAAATTCGACACCCAAAAGGGTGAAAAAGCACAAAATTTGTTTTCCATTAACCCACAATATATATCTAACCAGTAGCGATATTGAGGTGTTGTTCGCGTCAGAGTGATGCTTACGTAAATATTTAAAAAAATATGTATGTATTTTTTTTTTCTTTGAAGGAAACTTGATTATTAAGAATAAAACTAAGTTGGTCAATATTCAAGGCAGACGATCCGAAAAGCAGGAACGAGCAGCGAGAAACAACCTGTACAGGAGTTTCACTCTACAGTAACCTATCGAGACGTGGTGTTGTACAACCTCTATGAGCCCAGGACACAGATATTTAATTTTTTTTTAATAAAATTTTATTTTAATGAATTATTTCGACGTTACATGACGCAGTTGTTTGTTACTCAGGTCTAAATTCCGGCAGGTTCTGGGCTCGAATTCCGTTAAAAGCTACGCGCGAACGTTGAATTCTGACACACAATAACTACAAGGCAGATCGAATTAGCGCAATTTACACGTAGTCGTTTAAAAGGGGTAAAACTGCAGTTCGCTTTACACTTAGGTTCCTCTACAACATCAGCTGACATATCGTCGGTATACTGCAATAAGTGATTAAGTAATTAATGTTATTTTGTTTAAAAACACTATTAAATTGTAGATATTAACAAAAATGTGGTTTGTTTCAATACTGTGACGCAACAGTACGAAATGACGAATATACTTAAAACTTGGGCAATTGTTCGTGAACAACATATACATATTCCTAGCATTTTTATCATTTTATCTCATTTTGACTGGGTCACTTTTGCCAGTAAAACGACGATATATCATCTCACTAACATTAAGTTTGCGGTACCAAATACGTTTCCGTGAAACCTTTTCCACTGAAACTTTATAATAGCAATAAAGTTCCAGAGAATATTTTGAAAATATGTAACAGAGGGCACCGTCACCAATGGTCACCACAGCGTCAAATTGGCAGGGTTATAAATAAGGCCCAGGCGAAGTCGCCGTTAATGTCAGGGTGAAATTTAAGACTGCTTTTCGCATGGACAGCTATAGCTACTTATCCTGCTGCAGAACTAGGCGCTTGGACATTCTAACATTTGATGACTGAAGTTCCAATCTTGAGTACAAATAGGTTCTTCAATTAAAGTAAATATTACCAGTTGCGAATAATACTCGCAAGCAAAGTCGCGGGGGACTGCTAGTACTGTATAAGAATGATATGTGTATTTTAATGAATGACCAATTTTACTTTGATTGAAAAAGTTAACGTCGAGATTTTCACTTCACTTAGAAGCTTGAACAAATATTTAAGGTCTGAAACTATAATTTTTTAAAATTTGACACCTAAAAGGGAGAAAAGGCATAACATTTGTTTTCTATCAGCAGATGATACTTATGTAACTAGTACAGATATTGAGGTAGTGTTCATGTCAGAATGATGCTTATGTAAGTACCTAAAAAAGTAATGTAAGTTTTTTATTTTTTAAGAGAACTTCATTAATAAAAAAACTTAGGGCCGTATCTATAAACAGCTTCCGAATGACAACGAATTGCTCACCAATGCTTTCTCTATGGGAATAGCAGTTGGTAAAATAAAAAAAAAGCTGCAATGAATAATGAACCATCATTGATTGATGAATAGAAATTTTTTTCCCTTGTAAATTGCTGTCAGTCTTCAAGGAATCCACGTCTGGTGTACAGAATTAAACAACTTGACTTTTTTTGTTCTAAATTTTCAAAAATTAAAAGAATATTGGACGTTTGATCAGTTAGCAACTTTCGTAAACCGGCCTATTTAGAAAATCTGCAAATGCAATTGTTATACTGTTGATTTAAACACATATTTATGAGATACAATACGTTTCACTTACATTCAGAAGTTTTGACTATGTTATAATTTACAAACATTCCAATATTTTTAAAATTTATTTCCGAAATAAAATTTTTACTACTACTAAAATAAAACTAATTTGGTTTGAATTTTTATGTGAAGTACTTGATGCACTTAAACTACGTTACATTATGTTTAAAAAAAAGTTTTCGAAATAATTAAATGTATTCACGATATATTCACCTACGGAAAAAAAATAAAACTGTGACAGGATGTTTTAAGAAAGAGTGCTATAAATACAGTATTTAAGCTTTTAAATTTGTAAAAATATATCCATTCTCATGCCAATGTAATTAAAAATTTAGTTAAAAACACAACAACAAATTACAGATTTGTAAAAGTTTAATTCAAAAAGTTGTTTGAACGACAGAAAATCTGCTCGCTGGTTCAGTGCCTTGTGCATAGAGGTGATAGGACATTTAATAGGCGTACCAATGCCACTCTTAACATAATCTTTTTTTGGTCCTTTATCAAGAGGAAAATTTCAAGGAAGGTGACCATACTTAAAAAAATTACAATTTTATTTTTAAGTAATCACAGGTGTACACTAATCTGTGAATTATATGTCCAAATAATGAGAAGGTACAAGCTTAAATAACATGACTACTTCCCTCAATGTGGGTGCAAATAAACCAAAAAAATTCACATTGATCATGAAGATATAAACATACGAAAATATATCTTATAACTAGTGAATCCACAGCAATTGGAACTAATTAAACCAAAGTTTTAAAAATAGGTTTTCACAATTAAATTTTCTTAAAGTCAGCCCAGTTGTTATCCCCTTCTTAGTTATGCGGGACAGTGTGTGTTAATTATTGTGGCAATAGCTTATGAAAAATAAGTTGAAAATATGTTTTCAAATTTTTTTGTGAAGTGAATTATAGTGGTAGTAATGTTAACCTGAAAATAACGACAAAATGTAATTTCTTAAAATGTGAAGCAATAACTTATAACATACAGAATAATGTCAAACCAATTAAAGAAGAAAAACTTTAAGTCAATTTTAAACAATAATTCATTTCACTGAAACATTGAAATTACATTTTTGATTTACTTTTCATAAACTTCACGCGACACTAATAAAAAATATCCTGAATCACCCTGTGTTTAAATTGAATATGACATACACAAAATACTATCAAACATATGTATAGAGTTTTGTGATTTTCAGATGTGTGGTTCGTGTAGATATCTCATGTGATCAAGAAAACATTCCAATTGCCAGCGTTTGCATAATATAAAGGTGAGTGCTAAAAAAATTAGTTTTTAAATATCTCATGTAAAAAAACATTTTAAATGACTACCATTATGAAAATATGAACAAAGTACATGAAAGTCAAATCAACTTAGTCTACTGTACTATATTTTTACAAGTTTGATTACATTCGCTCTGTATGTTCAATTTTTTTAATGTGGGGGAGAAATTGAGAAACAAACTAACGGACAATGGAAAGTAGGCTTAAAGAAAAATTAAAAAAAGCCTTCATTGTTATGCATACGTGCGCAAGTCATTATGGTGGCCGTTTACCCAGGCTGCCAAGCTTCTGCCGTTACCGGATTGCGAAAACTGGTCAACCTACATGAGTGACCTCTGGTTAGGAATATCATTCAAAAAACGTTACACGTGTGTATACCCATTTCAAGTTCACCAGTAACCATTAAAGCATAATGTCAAGCAGCCAAAATGGCAAAAATGTGTGTTTTTTCGGACTTTTTGAGGATTAAAATCTTTTATAATGTACATATGTGTACAACTCACCTTTATAGTTAATATTACATCTTTGTCTCGCGGAGGTAAGTTTTCGGCGAGAAGACAGAACGCCAGTTAGTGACTTGCGCCTAAAGGCTAGGGTAAAGCGCGATGCGTATGCTGTCTTGGCCTTACACCTCCCTGCACTTCAAAGTCTCGAATGCACAAAAAACGTTCACCCAGGCATCCACATAAAAAAGATGACTTACTTTCATTTTTACTTTGCACAAGAGATGGTCATTTTTATTGTAATAGGCCTATTTAAATTTCTACAGTTATATTAGGTAATTTGCAATTATATTACTACATATATTTATGATTAATTCAAGTTTAAAACGAGTTAAAACTTAATACATTATGTTTTAAATGTCAAAAATAAATGTGTTTTTGTCAAATAGCTGTTAAAAACCACTGCTACTCGTTCTGTAAAAAAAAAAACATTGCCCAGCATCGCCTTCGTTTGTTTATATCCTCACACGGGACCGCAAACAAATAAGCAGTGACTTATTCAATACCATCTCAGGACGTTTAGGAATATGGTTGCGCGTTAGGTCTCAGCCATTGCTTTTCTGAAACCTGAGATGGTAGCATTTATGTAGTACCTCGTGTTTAAGAATACTGGCCTTAATATCCTAAATGTTGCTGATAAGTCAGTTAATTTCTAAAACCAAACCTGCTCTAGTAGCTTGGGTGACATCTTCTGATCTTTGTGGTTGTTGCAGTGTTGAAAACTGTAATGGTCTCCTATGAGGCAAGAATGAAGTGACAAAAGGGGACAGCAGTCTTCTCACTGTGAAAAAAAAATTACACCTTTACTATACCGGTAGTTCAAGTAATATTAATTTGGAAACATACAGCATTTTTAGTGTACTTCAAAAGTACTTAACAGCTTTTGTTCACAGTATAATTTTTAAGTCTATAAATAATTTGTAGGAAACAAGAAAAAGAATGAGCAGTATGCAATGTTTCAATGTGCTTAAATGAGTTTACACATTTTAAAGGCATCAGGCAGAACACAAGGACAATCTAGCTTAGGTCCT
>PNEQ01000069.1:45987-62420 GCA_003012365.1 Medauroidea extradentata
AGAGAGAGAGAGAGAAAGTGTGTGTGGGTTTTTAGCCATTTTGAAAGGCCTCTATATCATGTTTCCAAAAAGTATACAGAATATTTTAAATTATAGAAGAATGGTTTCAAGAGTGCTCTTTTCATAGCTAAAGATGTTGGGTACAAGTTAAGCAGTTTCGTAAAAAAAAAAGAATAAATGCAGTACGCTACAACACTGTTCATGTGCCATGCAATGTACGTAGGCTTCTTAATAATACAAAATACTAGGAAGAATTATGTCAATTCAAAACATACTCCTCTGAAAGTAAATTTCATTCCCTCACTGACCTACTAAGCATAGACTGCCTAACTCGTTCCTTCCTGCTTCAAACCCTCTGAATCTTCTCAATATTACTCCATTTTCCTTCATACTCTTAGTCAACAGGTAGTCTAACATAACTAGCTATTGGGTGTTGAAATTAGGTATTTGCAATTCAGTTTATAAGAAACCAGATAAGCAAAACCATGCACCAAAACTATGTACTGTATAGCAATCACATTCAGAATTGTACCGTGGAGAACAACAACCTACAATGTGTGGTCAGATTTGATGTTACACAGAATGCTAAAGTTACATGGTTTAGCCAGTTATATTGCCGTTTCAGGAACAACAGGGAAACATAAGATATTCCACCATCTCTTTGAAAGACAAAAGTGAACAGGTCCTCCGGCTCCGTGTTGTTTTACTTCAGGAATGCGTTAAGAGGTTGTGTTGTGGTCGCTGAAAATTCAGGCTAGGGTTGTTTTGAGTCCACCTCTATTGTGTTTGCCCCGGGTTCGGCAAGGTCGGCGAGGTGGTTAACTGACGTCTTCTAGGCTGTAAAACCTGGAAGCCTGGGGCCTTAGTCTAGAACTGAAGATTCCCAATCATTATTGTAGAGTCACTTTTGTACCTGCAGAAAACTAACCTACATTTAGGATGTGTGCTGGAGGCGACTCTTCAAGGTATGTTGCGGTTATATTAGCTTGGGTAGTCTCTGTGAATGGGGTGCCTTTTGACTTAGTTGATGGTCTATAGGTCATTCGGACTAAAGTAAGCACTAAAGATTTAACCTTTGAAAAACATCACTAGCCATTACTGCATATTAGTCAACATTAACAATAGTTACATTATTGTTTGTATGGTTGGTAGGAAATCATTGCAAGTAGTTATGTGTATTTTATTATTTGAATACAGCATTAGTGAAAGAACATCAATTGCAATTGACCTCTCTGTATTCCATATAGGCTACTTTAAAATATTTATTTATGATCTTATTTTCATACCTACCGACTGTGTAGTTCGACTTGATTAGGCCACCACGAAGTGATGAAACTGCCTGCTGAATTCAAAACTGTCATTGACACATTGACACTAACGCTAGCGCCACAGACGTAGTTCAAAATTCCACAGATTGGTGGCACCAGAGTTAGGGTTTTGCCGCTTCGCTCCCTGTGTTTGTCGGTTGTATAATAAATATGGGTTTCTGATGAACACATTCAAAAGTATTTGACGTAACAGTTTATGAATATCATTGCTAAATTATGTGAAGTCATTAGTAATCTGTTATGTTTTACGATCGCCAGCCTGAGCATATGGAATAAGAAATAACACTTTTTTTTCTGTTTCGCACATTAAGAAAATACGTTATTTGTTGTTTTTGTAATTGCATCGTCGTAGTATTTGGCAGTATGCTGAATCGAACTTGAATTCTTGAATTGCGTGTGTCGTGTGTGTTTATAGTGGCGGTTTTGAATTACAAATTAATATACTCTTAACTTATGCATGCATTTACGAGATAAGTAACTGCAATAGCGTGTGTCGTAACCAATTCGAGTCGATACAGAGAAAACAGTATTATAAAAAGTTAACTCGCCGGTATTTATAACTATGATTACTATTGAGTATAGCACATACACAGTGCCCGTTCATTTAATATGCAAATATTATGGATAACATTTATCGCAGGAGTGTAATGTAAATGTAAACATTGTACAAGCCTACGTAAATAAAAACATGTGGCAATGTTTATGTTTACATGCAGCGGAATGATATAAACTGGTGGAAAATAGTAAATAATTGCGGCTTCTTTGAGTGCTCACTTTATCCAAAATCACCTATAGAAGAGTATGTGTAGTGAGGAATTTGTCAAATGATCTAGCTGTTTAATAGAGAAAGTGTAATGGGAGAAGAGTCGGATGTGAGTCGTCCGGGTTTGAGATCACACTCATGAACCTTTAAAATTAAGACCTGCACATTTTGGGGTTATGCGAGTGAGGAATGAAAGATTCATAAATCATAAAAGGAACACAGAGTAAAATAACTGTCCACTTGAATTTGATGAAACTGGTCTAACACATGTAAAATTTTAAGGAAAAAAAAAGTTTTAAGTATCAGTGTTGTGTTCGAAAGAGCATCATTGTAAATGAGTTTGTGTTTTTTTAAATGGCATATATAATAACTTTTTGCCAGAATTCTCCTTTTCTTATTTGAAATGCAACCTTAGTCCCAATATCTGTAAGGTTATATTGTTGACTAATTAACTCCACTTAGAGGAGATGTGTGTTTATGAGTTGATAGTGTTATGTGGTAGAGAAGTCTTGAATTGTGCCTCTTTCTAAGCAAGAATTTGGTACAAAACCTGCACAACTCTGCTCTTGTGGAGTGGTTGCACTGTCGTGAATTTGAGTCTGAGAAGGCGAAAATATAAGGGAAGTGTATTTTAAGGATAGCATATACATTTTTATTTAGAAATCAGGTGTTTGGGTGGTCAATCATAGCGGAGCCATTGAACTTTTTAAGTTGTCTGGGTAGGGCCAACTTACAGTTGTATTTGTAGGAACAAGGGGTGAAGTATGGAAAGTAAGAAGTATCTATTAATTTGCATCAACGCCCCCTAAATTGGTTTAAGGATACTGAGAGGGAAGTCCTGTAAAATTCTGAAAGAAGCACAAAATTAAAAGAGGATAATATATGGATGAGAGAAGGATGTACCGGTAGCTAGGATCTTCAGAGGACTGGCAAGTAGCAAAGCAGTGGGACCAGACAATATTGGAAATGGGGCATTTAAGTTTAATGTAAAGGAGTTGAGTAAATATTTCAAAATGCTGTTTGACAGTTGATTGAAACAAGGTAAGCTCCCACTAGAATGGAAGGAGGCACTGTTGGTACCAGTATACAAGCAGGGGAAAGATAGGACACACCCCAGCAGTTACAGGCCGGTGAGTCTTACATTGAATACCAGAAACATGATGGAATAATTTGTAGCACAGTACGTAGTTAGGGTCATGAATGAAAAGAACTGGCCGAGGAAATACCAACATGGCTTCAGAAAAGGATATTCACGTGAGACTCAGCTGGCCGGTCTGTTAGAAAGTGCTAGGAATGACGCGTGGGATATTAATGGGAACCAGCTCGGAGGTGAAGGAGACGGCCTACAACGCCATGGCCCAGCCTGTTCTTGAGTACGCTGAAGCT
The DNA here is from genome assembly GCA_003012365.1 of Medauroidea extradentata. Taxonomy (NCBI): domain Eukaryota; kingdom Metazoa; phylum Arthropoda; class Insecta; order Phasmatodea; family Phasmatidae; genus Medauroidea; species Medauroidea extradentata. The sequence goes on from PNEQ01000069.1 coordinate 49,465, forward strand.
GAGTGGGACCCCCATGTTGAGGTGGAGGTGAAGGAACTGGAGAGGATGTAAAGAAGGGCAGTCAGACGGGTGAATTGTAAGTGGAGAAGGCAGGGGCAAGATGGAGATGATGAAAGTAATTTCAGGCCGTCAGTGATGAGGGATATAGAATGGAACACACTGAAGGATAGGAGAAGGGTGGAAAGATTGGTTAGAATGTATAAGATAGTGGAATGGGACGGAGGATGGAGTGCACTAGTTGAACACATATAAAAGGGTGGATATAGGGTTAGAGGCAGCAATTGTAAAAAGATACAGCGGGTCTGGTGAAGAACGGGGCGGGGACTACAGTCGATGCTGGTTAGGATGGTCAGGGAGTGAAATTTGTTGCGGGAGGTGGTGTCGTTGGGAGGTGTGGGACAATTTAGGAAAGCTTTGGAGAGGATGTTTGGATGCTTGTAACGGAGCGCTGCCCAATAGAAATACACAATTATTATTATTACTATTGTGATTCCAGAAGTCGAAGGTGGTGTGTTGGAAAGCGCAACGCAAATGTGATTTGCAAATACCACTTTAGTCTACACGTAACTACAAATTTATTGTATTTGTTCAGTTTAGTATTAGTTTTCCTAGTTAGTTTTTGTAGCATTTGATCTTAAAAATTTTAATACACTTGTAAATGGTCAACTACTCGAGATAGCCCATCCCGAAATAACACCAACAGCGAAAGAAAAGAAACACTTACCACAACTAGAACATGACATTTTTGCCAGTTCTATATTCATTTTTGCCTGGATTATTACATCTATAAAATAGCTAGCATACCACTTAAAATCCCTCGTTTAACGTACGCACTATGTTGTTTTCCGATGTTTATATTTTATATTAACAATTACCAACTGTATAACTCTGCATCTCAATATTTAACATTACCAATCACAGAAAATATATTTTTTACTTTTGAATGACCTATATCCATCGACAAGCTCATAATATTTGAGTTATAACCACGGTCGTAGATGAACAGGTTGCCAATCCATACTTCATTTCATATAAGTTTGGATAAATCTGACAGCTACTTATGGGCAATAATTTGTAATATTTTGTTATTTGCGTCACTACACAAGACAAATTTTGTAGTATACTCCATTTAATATATTTATGTTTGGATAAATTTGACAGCAATTTATGGACAATAATTTTCAGTATTTTGTGATTTGTTGCACAATGCAAGACATTTTTACCTCTAAAATGAAAAAGAAATGTCCATTTCATCATTGGTACTGCAAAATTTGTCTTTGTGTAGTGACACAAAACAAAATATTACAAATTATTGCCCATAAGTTGCTGTCAGATTTATCCAAACTTTATGAAATGAAGTGTAACAATAACGAAATGAACATTTATGGTTTATTTTAGAGCTAAAATGTCTTGCATTGCGCAACAAATCACAAAATACTGAAAATTATTGCCCATAAGTTGCTGTCAAATTTATCCAAACTTATATGAAATGAAGTAACTTATACCAATATATTGTTTTGACCCCCTTGTTGTTTGGCTGTAGTTCGTCAAGTTACCGAGAATGTTGTACGTTTTGGCACTGTAATCTGGGCGGTCGGACTCAAACTCCACCCACTTTTTTCAATTGTTAACATTATAAAGTAAACAAAGATTTCTGGAGCCGTGATTTTAAATTGTTAGCGAAGGAAGTATTTCATACATTGATAAAAAATATGTTTTGATAAATTGTTTATCTTAGTGGGAGGGAAGTGGGCGGAGTTTGAACCGAACGCCCTAACTGCAGTGCCAAAAACGTACAGTATTATCGTGAACTTAGTGAACTGCAACTAAACAACAAGGGGGTCAAGTTTCTAGGCGAGTGTCCAGACCAATTCTTCTACGGCCGTGGTTATAGCTAAAACGTAGAACTAACATTAAACCACTAGTGCAATATTTTCCTTAATTTAGGTAGTTGTACATAAGAATTGCACTCCCTTAAACCAGAGGCCAAATGAAAGGAGAACTAGAACATCTGTATTAAATATATTGAAATTGTGTCTTTTACGTGATAGAACACCCTTTCAGACAAGGGGAGCAAGACCAATGCTGCAGCGGCGTCATTTCAGGTTTTTCCTGGGAGGGGGGACGATTTTTTTTCGGCGACTGTGACCTTGTTGCATCTTTTTTATTAATTAAGCATGTATAAATTAGAAACTTTAATAATAAAACTTCAGTTCTATGTGTTTAAGTTAACATTATTTAAATAACAAAATATAAAAAATATATTTTATACATATGAAATTCTAAATATAGGAAGGAGGGAGGGCATTCGCCCCCCTGCCCCCTTAAATGATGCCCTTGCAATGTTGATGGCTTATCTCTATGTGTTGACAAATTGAACAGTGCCATATTGCGGTCCATAACATACAATGTCCTATGTCAAAAATTTTTTGTTGCAAGAAAATCATAAATACCCCCCCTCCCCCCAATTGCTACTCTACACAATTCCTTATCTTCACCTGTAACATGTCAGTAAGGTTAATTCTACTACAGGTTAGAAATAAAATTTGTTTTCTTATGGTAGAGTCCCACATAACACATCAATGTTGCGGCAACAATGTCACAAAATTACCATTAATAATTTTAACGTTACCACAACATTGAAGTTACTGTTGCTGCAACGTTTATGCAACTTTTAAATGTCCTTTCTATGAAACGTTGATTATTAAACATTGCTGAATGTTACATTTTAATACTTTGAACAACTTCAACATTGCAAAGTAACTTGAAATAAACATTCTGGCAACATTTATACATAACTTGACGCGGACCATTCCTCTACCCATTCCCTAAGTTAGCCCATCATGCTCTCCACACCATCTTTACAGAATGGTGTTCCATCGGTGTGTTGGGAATACATCCCACCATGTGGCTCCTCCAGAGGCGGCGGCGGCGGCGTCTCGGCGCCAACCCCACTGTGTTGTGATGTGTGAAATGAGAAAGTTGTGTAACAAAACACCTATCTATTGGTAGGAATTTGTCCCGTTAGTGAATAAATAAACAAGTAATTAGCATTTCTGTAGATTGCGCACAGTCCTGTGTTTCCAGCTAACTTACGTTAATGTGGGCTTCAGCACAACTAGGAATTAATGTAAGATGGCCAGAAGTAACCTTGACTCTGCAAGTCTTTTTGAGATAAATGTCAGGTTTTAACCTAAACTGATACATAAACACCCCTTGCCTGCCCTTAAAATCCTTAATTCACAATAATTTTTGTAATTCCTTTTAATTGCCAGTGTGTTTCAGCGAAGTGCCAGCATCACATAATATGTTTTCAACTCTAGTGTACTTTTTCAAAATCACGTTATAAACTAAACAAACTTTCCATAAAACATTTCTCAGACTCTAACCAGCAAGTCTACAATTTTAAAGGGTTCTGGGAACTTTCCGCTAGTATTTATGTATGATTTGTGTTTCAACAAGCTTTTCTCGCCACCAGCATGAAGAGCTCGTCAGTTGGTGGTTCGCGACGCTACAAGGCAGTTGACTCACGTCACTCTGAGCTTTTGACCTTTCTTTTGTCTCATCAGAAGGTATATCAATAGTCATCTTCTTTTTAATTTAACTGGAACAATTTTAAGATATTTTTAACAGCCCGGAGAAACCTCTCAACCCCTACCACTCGCTATGCCCAGGGGCTTAACTTAAAATGTTCTTTCCTTGTTGCCCACGTGGTCTTTTGCAGCGTAACCTACCGGACGGGCTTAGGTTTTGGAGCTGCTTCTTCAACCGCCATTTGGTATGCACACATGGAGTAATGGTTGCTTCTATAATAAGAACATTCCCAGGATATTTTGTATGATTATTGACTTGCCGCTTCACAGCCTTAAGGGGACGGGCACCTCATGATCTGTTATTACAAGAATGAATCTCTTTCCACATTTGCTGCGGGGGTAGGGTCCCTTGAAGTCCAGACCCACTGTGTCCATAAATTAATGACAGTGGAGTGCTCTGCCATCAGGATGTACAGCTTCTAAGCGAGTCTGCACTTTGCACACACTTTTAGCAGGTCCTTGCATCATATACTCACCAGGAAGGTGTTATCGAATAATTTTATCCCTCCAAATAATTTGGCATCAAGGGCGCCCAATCAAATATATTTGAAAAGGAAGGGGAGCAAGGTAATTATTATGTAACATACTTTAATAAGAAATATTATATAGCATGAGGGATATTACAAATGTTTCAATTATATGTACACATTTACAATATGCCCATCTTCGTGTTCCGACGAGCTGTGTTTCAGCCTGAATACGGGGATAGGTCGTATTCCCCGAAACGTTGCAGTTTTCGTTGGTTTTATATTGTAAACATTTTTAACTGGTATACAAGAAAAATACTTTCCATAAGTTACTACGCTGCAGCACAGCTCACGCGCCCGGTCCACTAACTCTTATGTAAACCTGTCTGAGAAGTAAATTATACATTACGTCTTGCGCCCCTTCCCCAGCTCCTTCATTCAATTACGTTTACATTTTAGCATGACGTAAGTATTAATTTATAGGTAAAAATTGAGACCATCACACCCGAAGTGTCAATAAACACAGTAAAAGTGTTAGTTATTTGCAATACCCCCCCCCTCACTCACAGAATAGGTGGCATGCACTTAAGCAGACAACAGAGGTTGACACCAAATATACTAATACGCAAATACAAATTTACTTTACAATGTACCGGGCAAAAATCCAAACTGGAACAGAACTCTGGTACAGTGTCTTCATACCAGGGATGATTAGGTCTTCACTGAAATGCTAATGGTAATTCCTCAGTGTTTTGTAGTGTTCTGGTTTGTGTGTTGCTGAAATATACATGAATATATATATATATATATATATATTACATCTCTTCCACTCTTCGAATCGACACACATCCTTAACATCAAGGAACCTGTGTTGAATTGCTGCTCAAATTTCACAACCTGGTACACAACTATTTCTCGGCATTCTGCCGAAACGAAACAAAAAATACGTGAAAGTTTGGTTAGCTACGATGCCATTTAATAACAATAACAATGGAGGAAAAAAATATAACTAGCGCCAAATTTACGACTGGCGGCTGGCCCCGAAGTTAACAGGACTGTCAACGTTTGGCCTATACAGATACCAGGCCATGTGTTGCCACTAGGCTTGTTTACTGTACACCATAACCTCAAATCGTTAAACGTATTAATTTATTTGGTTGTGCGTACAAGGAATACCTACCTGCTACTTCATTAGCTTGCTGCAACGCTAACTGCTCGATAATTCTTCCTCTACTCATATTCTTGTGACTCATAATTGTTCGGCAACCATAATAAACTAACCAACTACACATCAAACACTGCAGATCACTGCCATATTTGGCCTACAAGCAGAATTTAATGCCAATGTAACAGTCAAAATGCTAACATTTAATGCTGGCTACCATGCTAGTTTCAAGATAATAATTTCACAAAGTATCGTAAAACAATCTCTTTACAAGAAATAAATACCATTATAACTATCACATCAATATTTTATTTCATGAAATTAATTTTTAATATATTATTGGTTTTTTTAGTGTTAGTTTGTGAAACGTAACCTCACTAACGTTTGGACAAAATTGCTGTTAGGATAGGTGCTTTGGGCGCACCTGTCTGCATACATGTTTTAACTATTTATACCAACGAACCCGAGACTTCGCTGGGAACAGTTATTTTACAAAACAATGCCGTAAATCATTAAATTACTAAATACAATGCCATCGCGAATCGCAACCACAAAGCAAGTATCGTCGTAACAGTCGTGCGACATGTGTCTCAGTGTAGCCTGCATAAGAAAAATACATGTACATAATATGTATTTTAATTATTTTTATAAAAGGGAAACTATATATTAGTTCTTAAATTTGAACACTTTCTGCATTATACTTAAAGGCACTTTTTCCTTATAGAGTTGCAGGCCCCGACTGCATGCTACCTGCTTACTGGGTCCCTGACCTGCATGATCGATTGACATGGATCGATTATGGACATAATGCATTCTACTTGTACATATGGTTCCAAAGATGCATTTAAGTGTGCAGGCAGAAAGCACTAAGTGCACATAGTGCTTTTTCTCTGACATTTTATGTCTGCTTTGGACTAAGTGATTTTATGGCGTTCCATTGTTGAGGAGGTATGTTGAAATAGGACTTATTCGTTAGCGTCTGCTAAACACCTTCTAAGCATAATTGTAAAAAAAGATCTAAGAAATCCAGAACTTCTATTCTACACATGAATGTTTGTGACACACTTAAGCGATAATTCACACACCGATGAAAACATTCGCCGAGATTGAGTACAGGTACTTACAACGATGTAATTAAACTTATCAGTTCACTCACCAAATGTTTAGAAGTCAAGTAGATACACCTTTCCTACATTGAAGCCAATTTACACTGATCATCGCCCTTCCACCGAATGAAAAAAATACAAACTATATTGTTCATAGGATTCACGTTTTAATACTTTAAGAAACACTGAACACGTACAATCCTGGTCGACATGGCCAGTTTACTAACTGGCCAGAGTTTACTGTTTCCTCTGCTGGTATCGTAAAATTTCAGCCCGCCTGGGGCAAGGGTCCTGTGTTGTTGACGCCATAGAACCAAGAGGATTATAGAACGGAAACTCTCATGCTAGACTGTTGGGCACTGTTTCCTGCGCCCCCTACCAAGCGGGTGCCAACTAACTTCATAAACTAGGGTATTTTGACTCACTTATGGCTATATACAAATATAATGGTTGCCATTTCGATTAGTGTGTGTTAAGTACGTAACACAATCGATTTTATATTCGATAATTGTAAGGTAATTTCTATCGACTTTGCTTATCAGACAAACATTTTAACCTTAAAATGGCTGATAATGTAGTTATGTGCATCCTGAAAATATTTATATACTATGTAATATTTAGTTTGACAATTGTCTATAAGTTATGCTTGTATAGCTGTAGTTAAATAAAAAAATGTTATCATACAAGGTATATACAAACTCTGTTTTGTGACATTAGATGTCATTGTAGGGATAACCCAAACATATATTTTTTAACAGCATAAGTATAATAAATTGATAACCTGGGTCTGTTAATATTTAGCGATATTTTTATGTTGTGCTGGAAACGATAAGTTTTGTATACAAACCTTAACACGGTATTGAAGTGCAACTGCTACGTTATTATACCGTACATAGAGTAAAGGTCATTGAAATTAATTATTTCTGGTCAAGCATTTGTCAAACGTCTGTCTGAAATAAGAACCAATATGTCGTTTTACACACTTTAATATCCTACAATCCGGTACACAGAAAACTACAGTATATGAACACGATTCATTTATCTAGATAACAGTCATTACTAAGGGCCGTATCTATAAATGGCTTTGGAATGACAACCAACTACCCACCAATGCTTTCTCTATGGGGGTAGCAGTAGGTTGTCATCATAGAAAAGGGAGTAGTTGGTTGTCATTCGAAAGCCGTTTATAGATACGGACCTTAGACACAAACCTAAACTTACGATTTAAAAGACATGATCCAATTTTTCAAAAATACCTTCGCGGAAACACTTTAAAACGTCTTACAGTATAACCTCAAAATCATAACAGCCTTTAAACTGCTCGACGAAAAATGGCGACCGACAATATTAAAATTATTTGAAAATTATTAAGAAAGTTGGTGTTGATACTGCCCCCATACCAGCGGGTGCCGAAGCTAACAGTTCCCAACTTCGTCTATTTCAGTTTCCCACGTCTGGTTGACACGGAATGGTCACAGCAGTCTCTGCGCTTCTACACCAAGAGAACCTCCATATGTCGTTGGGAACGAAATACTTTCTTCGTTCACAAATTCAAGAAAAGGCTCCAGAAATCTTTGTTTACTTTATAAATTTAACAATGGAAAAAAGTGGACGGAGTTTGAGTCCGACCGCCCAGAAAACAGCGCCAAAAAGTACGACATTCTCGGTAACTTGACGAACTACAGCCAAACAACAAGGGGGTCAACCATATATTTTTACTCTAAGGGGTCAACTGTCAAGCAAAATACATTGTTAGATAGGCGAGTGTCCAGACCTGTTCTTCTATGGCCGTGGTCGGTGGTGGTTAAAATGGAGAAGACGAATGAACGTTTTAGACACACTAACACTTCCAAATTTTTGGGCGTAAAGTCTGTTAATATTAGTTTATACAGAATACTTTATTAATTTAAATGCATCATACATTGTATGTTTTTTTTTTCTTCGTAAAATTTGATAAGTAGACTCTTTAGTTTAGTTTTCAGGTTTGTTGTTGCTTCTTCTTTCTGTGTTCGTGTAACCAAACAGTGTCATTATTTTTTAATAATAAAAAAAGCTAATATACAAACATACTTAAAGAAAACAGCACCTTCAATTTTTTTTAAAAGTCGGTTAGTAATATAACTATAGAATTTTAGGGAAGGTATTTATTTAACCTGTATTTTCTGCGGTCGTAAATAATTCACATTGCGCCTTCTTTGCCACTGAAGCAGATGACATCGTCGCTATTATTGGGCTCTGTCACGAATTGCTTTACATGTGCCCTATCGCCGTCAGCCGTCGAACGATGTGTGTCGCGACGCACTACCGAGTTATGTTCTCTAGTGACAAATCAAAGAAACAATCTTCGCTGCTTTAAACTGCTCACCAGCAAAGTGTTATCCTCGTAAAATATATTTTTTACAAAGTTAGCAAAATATATTTCGTAAGACTGCCATATTTTAGTTTTTCTTCAACGGTATCTAAAAACCTGTACCTTTGATATACCATGTTTAGCACTAATTACCATATCATGCCTTCTCAATTGATCCTAAGGTTCTTCAGTAGCTGTTTTCTGGTTTGTCAGACGCATTGCCATGTTAGCTCTGAAGATGGTATTGCCGATGTTCGAAACCTGGGTAAATTATAGATGAATGTAATTTTAACAGATTTAAGATTTATTTAATTTCAGTTCACAAGGTGTCCCACTGACAAAACTCACCCGAAAATATTAGCATTAGTGGTGTCATCAGTATCTTGATTGTCGTCCTTATGACGATGAGGGTACCTGACTGAAACTAGAATCACGTGGATGTGTAAATAATTTTCATGTCATCACTTCTTGTGAGTCCTAACAGACGTGACATAAGTCATTCCAACAAAATTATTTCTCAATGTGCGCAGGGACTGCGGTGGCTGAATTGTCAGACCATTCGCCTCCCACCAAGGCGGTCCGGGTTCGATTCCCGCCGGGTTCGGTCCCCGGGTTTTCGCACGTGGGAAAGGTGCCGGAAGATGCCGTTAGTCGGTTGGTTTTTCCTCAGGGATCTCACGTTTCCCCAGCCTCTTCATTCCAGCGCTGTTCCATACTCACCTCATGTCAGCCCTCACAAGCGCTTAAGAGGGCGTGGTATTTAATCCAACGTTAAAAGCATTAACCAATAAATGTTGGTTTATTGAAACCAATTTGCGAAAATTAAATAATATCAATTCTAGGAAATAATTTTAGCCAGCGTTTTAAACAATATTGTTTCAAGTGTTACGAACTTCTGAGGCACAATCTCTGATGCCGTAACCTCCTGCACTTAACTGCGGCGCAAGAGATCACGCGTAACGAATTAGTAATTTTGGATAAATATTTACTCATAAAGTTGGCAAATACCATGGTCATTGAGTATTTCATCCATATTGACTTCGGAAAAAGCTTAGAAATAAGTTTATGTTTTCAGCGTTTATTTATCTACCACGCACTCTAAAGACATCGATGTTAAGCGCTGACCAAAATCGCTCGCTCACTCAATGTGTGCAGTTCTACGTAAGCAAGTTATAAGCAAACTGTGTCGGAGTCTAATTGTTCTGTTAAAATGTATATTAAACCGAGAGTGATGGAGCAGAGGTAAAACATTTGCCTCGCTTTCGGGAGGATCTGTCCGGGTTCGATTCCCGGCTCCGGCAATCTTGATTTCGGGTTTCCAGGGTTGTACGAAATTTCTCCAGACGAACGCCTACAGCACGTCAGAAGCTCAGAAGCAAGGAGGCTATAAGGGTGCGTACAAAATGTTGCATCACCACAATGGGCGAAGTACTGAACCAGCGTGCTATATTCCCGCCGACCAAATTTTACTATGGGACACAAGCGGTACTATACAGGGTGTTAATGAACGACGTTTAAAACTCTGTGTCATGCTGTAGGGACTTGTAAGACGAGTAAAATGACATAGGACACTTGGTGTGTGTTATGAGAGGTTGAAAATCTGTGTTGCTGTAGCAAATAATTATTTTTGAGAAGTTAACCAGTTCATCGGGCCGCAGATATGTATAAAAAATTACTAGTCTCCCGCTAAAGCCTCTTCGGTTCGATTCCGTTGGCGTCACCTGCATAATACCACTGCAAGATTAGTAATTTCTGTAGTACTGTGGTTCTTACTGCTAATACACACACAAGCCAAGAAAGTAGCTAAAATGAATGGGGAAATGTCACGAAATGCGCCAGTTGTTGCCATTCAAACGTAGTATTCATACCTCACAGACCACAATTTAAGTGCCGTTTGTCAGGCACTTCCCAGTATTTGCGACAACAAGTGTCCTGTATCATTTTACTCGTCTTAGCATCCCCTACAGTGTGACAGAGAGTTTTAAACGCCATTCATTACCATCTTGTATAAATTTAGTTTGTGGAAAATCTATAACAAATTTTAGTGCACGATTCTATCTGAGTATCGCATTCATACAGTTATAGGCAATTCATTTTAAAATAAGCACTTCCCAACAATAATAAAAAAATGCATTTATTGGGGCTATAGCAGTAAAATTTGCAGAATTGTGAAATGTTTACTTTAGTTTCCAGTTACATGAAAACTTTTGTATTTTCCAGTTACATGAAAGCTTTTGTATTTAAAATAGTAAAGGTGAAGGCATAGTGGGTCACAGAAAAATCTAAGCAGTTCTTAGTTTATTCTGAACAACCTATAGTACAATTTGAAGTTCGGCAGTCTGAAAGCACCGGTTTTTTTTAAGCTATGTTGCAGGGCTTATCAATAGTGTTGTTAATTAGCAGGGGGTCGTAACAATGATATTCCGTCCTTGCCAGTAGTGTATTTTCTTTTTTACATTGACACAAAGGGCACATGCAAAAAAAAACGACGTATTTAAAAGGACATTGCGAGGCATTTGAAGCGCGTGGTAGGCGGCATCCTTAATGCGAGCCCTGTCTGACTCATACCCTCTTTCCCTCATGCACCTCAACCAAATCCATGTTAGTGTCCAAGGACACATAAGAGAGAGAGAGAGAGAGAGAGAGAGAGAGAGAGAGAGAGAGAGAGAGAGAGAGAGAAAACTGCACCGACAATAATATGCCAAATACACGCTGGAATAAACATCGATTAGGTTCTCGCGTTTTTTAAAATCTCTGTATGATTCATATCCCGAGTGGGCTGTCGTTCATACAATATTCAGTGCTGTTTCTACTGTGCTTGAATGGGGCGCGTCATTATTTACTTCATGATGTTTCCGAAGGATGATCAGCGCGCAGGCAAACACTAAATTCTATGCGTAGCTTAAAAACTGTTAAAAACTAAAATCAATTAAAACTCTGAAAGCTCCTAAAACTATGTGAACCTCTGTACTGCAATCATGATTACGTTCACCTTCGAAACATTCCAGACACTTGTCAAAACCAGAATATTTATAGGAGGTTTTTAATCTCACTGGTAAACTTGTGGATATGACTCCACGATACTTCATTAATATTTTATTTTTTTTTAAAACGATAACGGACTTACAGTCGCGCTCTCGTGATAGCCTTTTCTCACGGACTTTCACGCAGGAATCAATAAGTCAATCCGACGTAGCTGGACGGCAGATATTATTAAGGGACGGGAAATCTGAATTCTACAACTTTTCAAAATTCAAGCTGTAAACGTATACGTTAATATTGTGTTACATTCGAGCCAAGTCAATGCAGTTACGGGCTAATGGCAGCATCTGCAATTATTTTGAGAAGTCAGGTGGGTTAAAAAAGTTTATGGCTCAGTGTTAGAATATAACTGCTTGAAATTATAGAACAATTTCAGCATCACTCGTTCCTGTTAAAACATTTAGTTATCTTATAAACAAACAAAAATACTACCGAGAACATCAAAGCACAGAATTGTAATGTTTGGTAAATTTTCGTTCTCATTGAATCTTTCTTCACACTCTACAAACAATTTTTTCGTTAAATTTATAAGACATAGGACAGTATACGTTTTGGGATTGTAAACCTTACGCTTTAAGAATTACTTATAATATATCACTGTATTAATAGAATTCAGCAACTCCTCGCCATTTAAGTATTTGTTAAATTTTTATGTTTGTTATACAACTGAGACAGAGAGCAGTTTTGTAGCTTGAGTAAAAAAAGGGAGAAAAATATGAGAGGGGTTGAAAGACGTTGTTTTACTGTGAGTGCCAGTTTGTAATTGAATAAACAGATCTTTTAAATTAGGGTTTTGATACAAGACCTTGCATTTTGCATAGCCACATGCACGGCATTAGAGACAGAAAATAATTATATCAAAGCTAAGTTTCAAGTGGTAAAGTGTTGCTACGAAAAAAAAAAAAAAAAAAAAAAAAAAGCAAGCACTTGCAAACACCGCAAAGTTGAGCAAATCTACAAGGTATGTTTATAAAATAAATATGCATATCGATATGTAATCTGGCATTTGTGTGTAGGGGTGTACAATCATATGCATCATATTGTTACAAGTTTGAGAACACACAAACTTTATATGTGGGCAATTCCCATGAGTTCTTTGGGATAGAGGTCTATAATTACAAATAAAAGAGTTAAATTAAGTACTGGATTTAATAGCTCACAAAGCTATGAAATACACAAAACAGTAATCAACTAGAACTCTCACAACACAATTAGTTATGCACACAATTACTC
>PNEQ01000072.1:5296-20613 GCA_003012365.1 Medauroidea extradentata
CCGCATAATTAATTATTCATCCAATAAATTTCTCCACTTTCAAAGTGATCTTTGTTTAGTAATTATTATCATAAGAGTTTTCCTTGACAAGAGTAAAGGTGTTCTATGTTCTGGTATATGTCACAACACTGGTTATACACCCAATACTTTCACACCATTAAATAATTCTTTTTACACAACATTCTAAAGACATTCTAAACTATGTGATGATAAAAGTTTATACATAGATTGTTACGTACTCAAAAGTTGACACCTAAAGTTTACAATAATATATATTTTTAATTATTGTTCTAGACAAAGTGGTCTTCAAAAGTTCTCACTCATTGCGAACCACCTACTGTATACGTATAATAATATATACAGACTACAGTTAACAACAAAAATATTTTGTATACATTACAGAGTACTTGAAGAAAAGTAAACTGGAAATTTTACACTTAATATCTACTGAAAATACTTTATACTGAACAGTTATTAAATGGTTTCGGTTTGTAATGAAAAGTACTTTCAACTGAAGTGCTTTATACTGAGATTTCACTTAATGTACTATGTGTTATAATTTAAAGTGGTCGTTAGCTTACGTTTTATTTCTTCTGTCCTGAGGGAATGATATTTTGTTCCAAGCCATTTTTAAGATGTTGAAGTGGATCAGTATGTGAGAAAACCAAAGTAGGCCAAAGGAGCTTGTACTCTATGGCATCATCTGTCAAATACCACATATGAGAACCCATACTCCTAGAGCTGGGAACAAATAAGAGGCCTTATGTTCACAATGTATAAGTGTGGTCCACGTAATAGTTTGATATTTCTGACTCCTATAGTTGATTGTAGATACACAAAGTTTTCAACAAGGAATGTGATTCATGCCGCACACTGAAGTGGTAAAGTCTGTTCCATTGGCTAATAAAAGTGCACAGCTTTGATACTGAGAACATTCTCCTTAAAAACCTTATAACTTATTGTAATAAACACGAGCTAACTGTTTAAATTAGTAATTCAAATCTTTTGTCAAGTCCTTATTCTTTTTATTCATGCTAGATTTACTAGTTGCCAATACCAAACTGTAAGTTGCTATTAATCACCACCTGAAGAAATCATATCTAGCAGAATGTTGCTTCGTTTCAAAAATGTGTGTCTCATAGTGCTTCTGCCTGTTACGTCTACAAGCACCAGTGTGTGATTAGAGTATGTACTTATATTTTTGTCAGGTGTAACCAAACAAATACTATAATATTTAAGGCAACCCTTGAGCTTATCTGAACATTTTGTTATACAGAATGTATTTAACACAAGAAAAACTAAATTTTATTTTAAAAAATAATTCATTAAATAACTTATAGGGAGAGGCGATTTGTTCATCACAATGTGTACCTCGGAGAGAGTATTAACTGTAAGTCACGCGTACATTGATTTTTCACTAACAAATTGAGGGGCTGCAGTTAGCGCAGTTGCTAGGACACTTGCCTCTCACCAAGGCGATCCAGGTTCAGTTCCCGGCAGAGTCAGTTCCTTGATTTTTGCATGTGGGAAACTTGCCAGATGATGCCATTGGTAGACGGATTTTCTCTGGGGTGTATTGTTTCCCCCGTCTTTTCATTCTGGCACCGCTCCATACTCACAAGATGTCACACCTCGCTAGCGCTCAAGTCCTAGATGTTAAGTGCTGACCAAAGTCACTTCACAAACAAAATCTACATTACCATTAACATTTCTACTGTACAGTATTCTCAACAGTTTTAGCGGCAAATACATTTAATACTGTAGAACACATTTGTACTAGTTTTTATTACTCTTGAAATATGTATTTGTGTAACAAAAGTTTTTAAGTTTTATACTTCTATCTTCACTGTCTCTAGCGTCAATAATGAATGTTGACTTATTAATTTACAAATTATGTATTCGTAGGCTTAAAATGTGGCCAAAAGTCATATTCAAAAGATGAAAAAGTTCTTACCTATTATTTATAACTATTACATTTCTAGAGAGTGATACAGTATCTCTTGGAAAGGATAATTTTAATGTAGGTAAAAATTTTAACGTTACTGCAAGTTGTGTGTGTGTGTACATTCTATTAAATCAGAATTTGCATTTAGTATCAAACAGCATAATGAACATTTTGAAGTGGCTTGATTAGCTACAGGTCTGTCTTACGTGTTGCAGAGATCATCGCCAGTTCATTCTTGAGGTTCTGCGATCTGGAATCAGAAGACAAGCAGACTTCAACCTGGTACACAAAGCTGTCGTCTATAAAATGCTGATGACGTTCTATTCTTCAATTCTTGCAGATGAAACCTGCAAGGTATTTTATGTCTTGTATTTCTTTTGCATAGTACTGTACACAGCAAAACTATATTAGGATGTTTCTGTCAGAACTGAAAAATTAAATTATATTTATGTAACTAGTTTTTCACTGTTTAAGGTTGTCCGCAGTGGCCGAGTGGTCAAACCACTCTCCTCCCACCAAGGCAAACTGGGTTCGATTCCCGGCAGGGTCGAGCCCCGTATTTTCACATGTGGGAATGTGCCGGATGATGCTGTTTTGGTTGGCGGGCTTTCTCAGGGATCTACCTTTTCCCCCACCCTTATCATTTCGGCACTTCTCCATACCCACCTCGTGTCACCCCTCGCCAGTGCTAAAGACCTAGATGTTAAGCGCTGACCAAAATCTTTTCAGTGTCTCTTCAATGTATGTGTAGTGCCATGATACAGAACAACATTGCTTGTAAGCTAGTATGTATAGGCGATTCAGAATAAAGTGAACACTCAAAAAAGCCCTGATTAATTTCTCATTTCTGTCAGTTTATATCTTTCCGCCCAGTGTAAACATAAATATTGCCACGTGCTTTTATTTACTTAGGGTCGTGCAATGTTTACAGCTACATTAACTGCACCGATAAATTTTAGCTACAATATCTTCTCATCAAATGCACAGGGGCTGAATGCAGTGAAACCCCTTTTTTACACCACTCAAGGGACCTGCTAAAAACTAGTGTAAAATGCAGGAAAGTGTAAAAGGGGGAAATTTATGCTGTATGAGATTTGCAAGGGACCAGAGAAAACACATGTAAAATAAGGAAAAGTGTAAAATCTGGGAATGTAAAAAAGGGGTTCTACTGTATAAGATGTAATAAAAGTACATAATCTTAGTTGTAAATACCTGCGAGTTAACATCTTATAATACTGGTTTCTGTCCATCGACTAATTTATACAACATGCACTATTGCGCGTAAATGCAGCCATATTTTATTTGAATTTGTAACTCAGAACTGCCACTAAAAACAGGCATGACTCACGCAATTCAAGAATTCAAGTTTTGTTCATTTCTACTGCTACGAACGACAACGCACCTTATCAGAAACAACCTCTGTAAATTTGTTGTAAATAAATAAATAAATAAATAACGTATTTTCTTAATATGTGAAATAAAAAGTATGATGATGTTTCTAGGCTGGCAAACGTAAAACATAATTTACAGAATACAGATGGTTTCACAACATTTGGCAATGATATTCATAGTAATTTCCAATACTTTTGAATGTGTATATACGCACAACGGACAACACACGCAAATGATACAACTTGGCGAAGTGGCGAAAAAACGGCGAGAACCTAATTCTGATGCCGCCTGTCGGTGGAATTTTGAACTGTCTGAAGCGCGGAGTGAGCTGTAACGAGCAAGATGACCTGAGGTCGGCGATAGCGTCACATTCTTCTGGCACCAGTTGAGTCTAATTATACTGTAAGTAGGTACATACATATGTCAATTAGATCATAAATAATAATTTTGAAGTATATTAAATACAGAGAAGTCAATTTCATCTGATGTTCTTTCACTAATGTTGTATTCAAATAGGAAAATACACGGAACTACATGTGATGAATCGCTACCAACCATACAAGCAGTAAAGTAACTCTTGTTAATGGTGACTCATATGCAGTAACGGCTAGTGATTTTTTTTTCAAAGGTTGAATCTTTAGTGTTCACTTTATGCCGAATGACCTACTATATCAACCCGTGCATTACATTAAATGGAAATACAGTAAATACACCAATAAATACATAATTGTGCTTGTAAGTAAGTGAACTTAAAAACACAGGCAAAAAAGAACATATTTTAGCATGGTCGCAATGTTTTGCTGGGTTTTCCAGCTTCCTCGGATGACAAAATGATGTCACACAGCACGGTAGGTAAAGTTCAGCAGCTAAAGGGTGAACTAAGGTGTGATGAGATACCCGAAAATGTGCCAACTCACTTACTTTCTTCGTGCCATCACACAGAGATTAAAATTGACATTATGTAGTTTACTTACGTGAGCAGAGAATGACGAACAAAATCTTTGTTCTTACTCTCTTGTGGTTATGATTTTCACTCGCAGAGCTGAATCAGTTTGTATATTTGTATTTTATGTCACGTTGATGGTTCCATAAACCGTGATGTTTAATAATGTTCTAAATTAGTACAGTATGTAATTAGTAAATGCTTTCATGACATTTATGTTGTAAAATTCCATTGTGGAGTAATAACTGCATTATCTACATAAACAATTATTTATGTTAATCGTCTTTGTACTGTGTGACTTTGAAGTAAGGTGTCAACAAAACTATAACACAAGGAAACCAAGCAATTATAGTATTCTGGAAAAGTCTGGGGAAATGTTTTTGCCAAGAAGTATTACATTATTACATAAAGGATTCTAGTTAACAATCAAATTGTACTGTATTACAATTTACAATTCAAAATAAATGTCATAAATTTAATAGTTTTGCATAGTAGCATAACTTCAAAATTTTTACAAGATGCATATTTTTCTAACATCACATTAATTGCTTATGGACTTATAGTGCAGCAGGTCTGTGAACTATGTACAGCATTTTTTTCTATTTCTCTTCCCGTGAAGAAGGGTTTTGTTTTGTCTTGTACTACATATGTCTATGGTGTACAAGTGTTTACCTCTTAGACGTACTGGTCATTGTACGTTTGATGTTGTGGGATCATGGTAACTTTCTTTCGTCATCTAAATTCTTTCTACGTGTGGTACATACTCTGTACATGAAAGCTCGTTATAAAGAGAATGGTTTATAACATCATCTGCCCTATAACAGCAACTTTACTGCTATAAAGACAATTTTTGTTGCCATTTACAAGTTGATGTTATAATGAGATTGCACTGTGCATTTTTAAGGCAGCGTAAACTTACAGTAATCTACTGTCACAAATATAACCATAACGGACATCTTATTTTCCAGAAGTTCGATATTTGTTTCTGTAATTTTATTTGCCGAAAAAAATTTTGTAGTTCTTGCTTCCCGTTGTAAATTGTCAGTTTGCTTTAAGCAAGAGCTGAAACTGGGTGCCACTAGTTAGTCGACGAGAAGAGAATCTTGCAACTGCTTACCTCTTTCGCAGCCAGGGGTGACCTTACCTACAAGTCTACATCCAATAATAAATCCCGATAAATGTTGCTTACTTTTACATTTCCAGGTATAATGTACACTACAAAGACTTTGATATACTTTCGTGCAAAATTCTGTTCACATAAATTCAAGTAGATCTAGTGACAAATTTACAGACTGTAGAACGTCCTGGCAGGAAACATTCCGATATTGAAACATCTAAAAATATTTGTAGTGTGACAAGTGTTGTGTTCTACCATCTTGTTGCGAGAGCAACATGACCAACATGTCCACCACGCACGAGTCAACAGTATATGCAGTGTTCCCCTCCGCGTCATATCACTAGCTAAGACTCATGCCTTCCAAGTCTGTCAGAGTTCACATACCCTGCTTTTGGTGAAAATGATTACTTAAATTTTGATGCTGTGATTTGGTTAACTTTATAGTTATTTTTCATGACATTCCATCATAAATTTTGCTAATTTTGTACACATCAAACATTTTTTTTTAGGCAAATGTGTGCAAAGTATTGTTCATTTGGTTAAGTTCTTTACACTAATATGTTAATTGAGTGGTTGAAAATAAAATCATTTGTTACATTTGGTGATTTAGATTAGACACATAAAACATATGAATACATATAACTGAAATGGGTGATACAAGTTTATAAAACGTCATTAATCTCAAGACTAAGCTATTCCTGGTGTTATTTTGTGAAAGTGTTCAGCCACTTCCCCATCTTGGTTAAATATAAAGTAATTTTGTTTTCTTATTTAAATTTAAATGTAAATCTTTCATAACAGGCTATATGCCGTTTTCAGTATGAGTTTGTTAGGTGTCCGGGATGATACAACAGAATTCAAAAACCTAGTAATTGGGGACATGTTAATTTAAATTCATCCTTTCAAAATTTAAGTATTAAAATATCGTCGGGAATTTTAAAGTAGAGTCATTTGTTTATTTCCCTGGCTTGTTTGGTTTCAAATTGACCACAGTAGAATTTTAATAAATTTTGTTGATATAAATTGTTTTTTTTTTTTTTTTAACTAATTTTTGAGTTTTGGCAATTTTAGCATATTATTGAATTTTGCCTGGTGAACTGAGTAACATCTAGTGTTGCAAACTTCTCCAGGCTGTAGGATTCCTGGTGCCGACGTTGTGGTTGATTGCTTGCGTCATGGAATTTTCTCCATGACGTAGGTTGTTGACGCACGTAGGTCAGCCATCTCAGGGGGTTGCTTAGGGTATTGCACCGCTACAGTAGTTCCGCTGCTGTGCACCCTTTGTCCCCAATTATTATATTTGTGTGGTTAAATAATTTTATTTCAATGTAAAAACTATAATTTCAAATCTTTGAATGTTTTTTTTTATGTCAAAGTGTCATTTTATTGCTTTTGGAAAAATTGGAGTCTGTTGTATCACTCTGCTGATGTGCGCTATTTGTTACCATGTCCGTTGCCGTGAGGGAGTAGTTGGTGCCGGACGATGGCCCAAGGCGGTCGCGAGGAAGTAGGCAGTCAATCTCGGACGGTGGCCCGTGGTTGTCGTGTTGGTGCCGGGCGGAGGCCCGTTGTAGAAGTGATTGTTGAACAGTACTTTGTTTTTGTTTGTTAACTCAGTCGGACATGGTAACGCCGGACAGCTGACGGGTTTATTTGTGTTTGGTGAAGAACTGCCTTTTTGTAAGAAACTTAACGAATCCAAACATTTGTCAAAGTTATAGTAAAAATAAATCAACAGTTGGCTGAGTAAGCGAGTTTTCATTGGTGAAATCACGATTGTTGTTTAACCCTGAAAATAACTTAAATTGAGCTATCCGGAGCATGCTAAGTCACATAACCTCAACGCCCACTACAGTGACAACAACAAACAACAGCAGACGCAGCCGTGTCACATCTATAGCGCCAACGAACAGGGACTTAACATCAACACCTTCACCACAAACAAACGCAGACGCGTCACAATTTATTCCCACAGTAAAATCAGACTCGTTTTACAAAAAAAGTGCTGAAAATTCTGTACTTAATTACAGTCAAATCCCGTTATTACGAGAGTTCATAGTAGCACAAAAAATTGTCGTAATTACGAGTTGTCGAAAGAACCAAATGTTTACGTAAACAAGCAATTTTTTAGGTTATTGACATGATTACATGGGATGGGAATACGGTAATAACAGTACAATTTACCTTGGTTAGTTTATCCGCTGTTAAAAAACAAACTGCCAAAAATGAGAAGGCATGTGTTTATTAGGCATAATATTCAATAATTTGTTTATTCCATAATCTCCATTAGTTTTTATGCTACCTTTTTCTCTCGCTACGACACAGCAAAATGTAAGGTAAACAACAAGGTGGCCTCTAAAATGAACAGCACTGCTTGTTCACTCGGAATTGGCTGAAACATACAACGCTCCACCAATAAGATGTCTAATGATTGGACAAACAGAAGAATAGTGGCTGTTCCACATTACCCCCGCTGTGAAGAATTCAAAGCGAAAACAATTACGATTTTAGTACATGATCCCAGCTGAGTACAGTTTATTTATCCATTCCTACATAAATTTCGCCAAAATAAAACCTATCGTTAAGAAATCAAAACACGTAAGTACGACACAAGATGATTATGAACTTGTTCGGGTTACACTGGGTAGTTTAAAATTTCAAATCCATGCATTCATAAAGTGATCCAAATGAAGTTTGCTTGCATCCATTTCTGTGATCATACAAACGTAACGTGTTCAAGAAACCACTCTAGCAGGTTAAGTTTCATAAATGTAACTTAACTTCTCACAGTATAACATTCACAAAAAATGATAGTGAGTTTGAAACTGATTCTGTATGCCATTCGTTATTATAATAAAAATAATATGCATGCATGGAATGCTGTGTACTAAACTGGCCACATTAGTTTTCGTGCAGCACCTCGAAGTTGGTGTCCATAACAATTGAGGCCAGACAAGTCACGACAGCGTTGCCAAATGCAGCTGAATTTCCACCTTTACCATATCTCATACTGTGTACGAGACACCGATAAATGGTGATTCTCATGTGTTCTTGTATTTATTATGTTTTCTTATAATTTACAAAAAAATTTGCTTGGTATTTTAATGCTTGTGAATCTCTTATCTACGAAAGTGCTCATGACAATTACCACTCGTAATTACTGAACGTTTATATAATAAATTGCAAATATAAACTGACGGTGCACTACGAACCACTCGTAATTACAAATGTCTCGTAATATCCCGTACTCGTAGTAACGGGATTCAACCGTAGGTTATGTTAAACGTCCATTGTTTTCCATTATACGTTATAATTTAATTTAATTGCGGGATAAATTTATTTACGTCGTATTTTATGAGACTGTATTAGCATTAATAATTTAAAGGTGCAAAGATATGATAAAGAAAGAAAAACTTTCAATAGTATTACCTACATACCTTGAAATTGTTAATTTGAGTTTTGCCTCTGAATGTTCTACATATTTAAGACACAATGATTTTACCCCTGTTGGTTTCACTTTTCATTTCCTTTCTTTCCTTCATTCCTTCCTTCCCAACCACCATAAAATTTATGTTGGGTTATGTCTTTTGTTCTTTGCATTTTACGTTATTTGCGAAGAAACTTTAATGTACGTGTCATTTTCTGAGACTCCACTTCTAGCAAATTAGATGTCTTATCATCATTACAAACGTAAATTTCTTTGTTCATAATTAATTTTGCCTTATTAAAAATTATATTTTATTTCATCACTGTGAATTAGAATCAAAAATAAACTGGAATCATGTGATACCAAGATAAATAAATACGTTGTGTCACTAAACTTAAACCACCACCATTTTCATGTTTCATTTGATACTCTTTAAACTTTCTTTCGCAGTCGAAAATCAATTTCCTCTTATTCGTATAATCAATATCTCGAATCAGTCGTAATTTACCGGTACTACGGAACACGTCAAAAATTACCCATTATTTCGTAACTTTGCATATAATTAATTCATTTCGCGATTTCAAACAGAAGTGGTGAATTTCGCAAAAATGTCATGGTTTCCTCCATAAAACTTAGTTTTAACGTCAAGTTTTACAACTGAACAAAAAAAATTAGAGAAATTATTGGAGGTGGACATTATTATTGCAACTTTAATAAACTTAAATTAATTCCCTCAGTACCATTCTTCTATGAATTATGTTTTTAACCAATCACACACTTGTATTTTTAAAAAAAAGTGTTTGTGTATTCTTTTGGATGCTTCCTAGTGGCTATTGACTATCTCTAAAAATAACTTGGCACTAGCACATCTGCTCGTAGCTACACCTCTTATTACTGTCAGCCAGAGATGAAATTAAATATACATACTAATATAATATAGCCTGACCTGATGAAATCAAACACTATTTAAAATTTTTATTGCAGTTCAAAATTTACCTTGCTAATAATTCCCTTACACATTTTCTCAACGACAAACCAAAAAAATTATAATTATTAAACATAATAAAAAAAATATTCATGTCAAAAACAAAGCTGATCAGTGCTCTTTACATTAAACAAAACTTGAAGGAATCTTCTAAAATGGTAGGGAGTGTCCCACCTTTGGGTAGTATGTTTGTTAAACCAGCCAGAAAAGCAATCTTTGTTTCTGTTTGTGTGACAGGTGTTGATCCTGCAAGTGATGCATTCATCAGTGAAAGTGCCCAAGGCAGCATCCATACTGGTCTCCAGCTACGGCTTGCTGTCGTGGTTGCACGACGTGGTAGCCAAGCTACAACTTAATAAATCCCAGCGGACCATCGCAGCCCTGCGTGTGTTGTGCGACCTGTGTACCTCACTGGGTGCTGACCTGGGCCCTGTGTCTGGTCTCATCCTGAAACTGTTGCTGGCCTTGCTGCCAAATTTGCGTTCCGACCTCCGTGTGAGTTTCCTTGACATGTACCTGCGTACCCTGTGTGAGTCTGCGGCCGCCGCCCAGCTCCCGGGGTTGCTCACCCTGGCAGATGTCACTGCTGTTCTCCAGTACTGCCGAGCCATTCTCGGATCCCTGAGGGACTTGGAAGACCTGCTGATGATTGGGCCCCAGTTCGCCAGCCAGAAGATCCAGAAAGTTAAGACCAAAGAACTTGCTAGTGCTCGTCTCCACTTGCGTAGCTTCATCCTCATCTGGTTAAACCAAACATCACAGCCCACGTAGATATTTACAGTGTTTTCTGCATCAGTCCTGTGTAAATACCATACTGACATATGTTTTTAACTTCAGTGATTTGTTAAAAGATAACGTGTTTATTAAAATTATTAAGTTCTTTATATTATCTCCATTTTTCATCATTGTTAGACATGTTAAACAACCATTACTGTTACAGTGTGTACTGTATCAAATCTAATTTTTCAATCCCTCACAAAATGCTAGGTACTTGCATATTTCTTAAAAGTGATGTATTAAGAGGACAGAGGTATAAATATATAAGGGACATACTGTACATGTATGTATTTCTACATTTGTCCTCTTAATACACCTTTTTTGCTTAATTAAACATCTAATAAGTAGAACCCTGATTTTACATTCCCCTGAATTACATTTTTCTCTTATATACACAATTTTTTTTGGTTCCCATTATTTTCACAATGTTAACAATGTATTGTATCCCTGCCACTTAAGTTATTAGTTGCTTCCCCTGATTTACACTAATTTTTTTATGAAGCTGACAATATTTTTCCCCCACTTACAAATTAAATGTTGATGTCATGGAAAAACTGTGAAATTTCAATAGAGAGAAAACTGTAGACTGTACCTATGTATGTGTACAAAAAGTTTTAAAAACAGAAGGGCAATGTAATCAATGTTAGTAGGGTCAGGCTTATTTTAGGATGTCTCCGCCCACCATGCTTAAGCCATGGAATTTAAATGGAGAATCATTGTTAAGTGGGAGAGTTCACCAAAAAATTTAATTGTTTTAGTAATTTTTATATTTGTACAAGATATGGTTTGTTATGTAGACTTAAATTGTAACTACAGTATTTTTATAAGAATTAAAAATGTCTAGTTTTCTTAAATTTTTTAGAATGCCACGTTCAAGTCCAAATTAGCATAAAACTGTTCACTGACGTACTAAAATAAAATATTTCACACTGATGAGCAGTGCCATGGGACTTCCCAAGTCTTGTATAAAAAAATTTGAGGGGGAAGGAGGGTTTCCTCAGTGCTTAGGTAATTTTTATTTCAAATTCAGTCATTTTTAAAAAATAATTTACCAATTAATTTACTAAATTCAATTTGGTTTTTTTATACATGTCTTAATGTAACCTATGACACTGTCTTCAGTGTGAATTATTTAATTTCTGTAAATCATTTGGTTTTCGTTTTTAGCACAAAACCTTTCCATGCAAATTTGCACTTTTAAGGCCCATTCTACAAAACTATGACAGTTTAAAAAAAACTTTATTTCTGTAAAAATAGTTGCAATGTATGTCTTCATAACAAGCCATATCTTGTACAAATATATAAATTATTAAAACAGAAAAATTTTTCTGAGGACCATCCCTTAATGCTCATTTTCAGTAAGAGGGAGAAAGTTGGTCGTGAGTAGAGTGGCTAGTTTTAGGTAGGTTTGCGGAGTCACGTGACCGTAATTTGTCGATCACAAGATTACATATAAACCCCTGCAAGCAATTCAGGGTCTTAAGATGGCAGGAACCCAAAAAACTGTACACATTTTATGTAGGTATTTGTTAAAAACTGTAATTTACTAAATGTGACCTCTAAGTCACATTTTTTTACAAATTTGTAGTATGAATTTACATTACACTATCAGAACCAAGCAGATGTGGTCCTGCCAATGCTAGGCAAGACAGTATGTACCTTTGTATACTTTTTTTCATGGTGATCAGTTGAACGGCATAGAAGTTGATGTGCTGCAGTATCATCTAGTAGCTTGTTATAGTAAAATGGATAGCATTAAAATATTCTTCATGAATATTAATTTTTCTGTGAGACACCTGGCTGCCTGCAGTTCACATGCCGCTCCAAACACTAGCAATTGTTATTGCTAAAGGTTCAGAATCTGCTGTGGTAGATTCATCTACCCCCAGGTAGATTTATCTACCCCCACAGTACCCCAAGCTACATCTCCAGGCTAGGAAGACCAGCAACCTTTTTATGTTGTACCGGCGAACCTAGGGAATACCAGTTATCACTATCCTCTCAACATTTATGCCATTCCTTGCTTATCTAAGCCATAGTCAGGCTATGCCTAAGCAGTCAGGAAGGAATCTGAAGGCCAGGCAGGAGTTTGCAAAGCTTGTTCAGAGGGCATTGGAGGTTAGGGATCCTGAGACAGGAGTGTACTGGATTCAGAGGGAAGTCTCCGCTGCTGCCCGACATTGGACACCCTTCAACTGCCACGCTATACAGTAGAACCCTGTTATAACATTTATGAAGGGACTAAAAAATTTGTACTTATAAAATAGACTTCCTTTAAGTTGGGATACTTATTATTATAAAACAGTTTAAGGGACCAAAAATAAGAAGCCTTGTAACCAGGAAAATGTTATACAAGGGTTCATTATAACAGTGTTCTACTGCAGTTCGGCTGGCCTTGCAGTCACCCAATGGAGCCACTATTCTTCATGTCCCTTCCGCTACCTTGGCTACCGTCTCAACCCCATCCTCACCCATTGCCCACACTATGATGCAACTCCCTACCAAATATTGTAAAAGGACAATATGGGAAACTACAGCCCTTTATCATTGTTAAAGTGTGAGACATGTTATCAACGCTAGTGCTGGAAACGTTAGCAAAATTCACATTCGTATGTCTCTGTTTTCTATGGTGGTTATAAATTTATGGATTAAATTTATTTTAGGCAAACAGTATGAGAATATATTAGTAAATATTTTAAACTTAACCCCTTAACAGTTTCACCCGAGTTAATTCGGGCGCACCCCATGTGTCAACTTTGTGCACGCCCGAGTTAACTCGGGCATCAACCACACATTTCCATTTCGCGCTGTCTGGCTCGAATATTCTCGGGTGCTGCTTCTTTGTGGCCGGATCGAACTGTTAGAAGGCAGAAAAAAGTTTATATGTTCCCGACAGATTTTTTTTTTCTCTCTTGAAGAAAAAAAAATATTCTATATACACACATTATATCTTCTGATTGAGTAAGCCGTAATTCGTGAATGGCTGTTATTGCTTTGTTTGTCCGCTTGTGTTCGTTAGTTCGCCTGCGTAGTAGGCACTACTACATCACACATGTACATAGAGTTGCCTACGCTCACACGTGTTTCTTGGACTTTCACTAGAATGCGCTGTAAGGTTTTTCGTGACAGCTTGTACATGTTCGCGCCTTATTTTGCGGTAGTTTATCCCGTATGCCTACAGTTGATTTATCGCATGCAACCGTGTTATTTTACCGCCGGTAAGAAATGAATTATTTACTGTGATTTCGTGCAAAAATGGATTCAGAAAGTGATGAAAATGTATCGGACAGCAGCTCTACCAGTTCGGAAGAAGATGACCCTATTGAATCTGCTCGGCAGTGGCGTGAGGTAATTGTTGACTCGCCTCCTCCACATCCACCAAGATTTGAGTTTACTGGCACAAATTCTTTGAATTTTGACAAGAACATTGAACAAAATTCTTTAGATTTTTTCTGCATGTTTGTTGATGAAAAACTTATGGAACTCATTGGCAACGAAACAAACAAATACGCCCTACAAAGCCACTTCCAGAATTGGAGAGATACATCACCACAAGAACTGTACCTTTACTTTGCTGTACTTATTTTGCAAAGTATTGTAGTAAAGCCTGACACTGAAATGTATTGGTCATCAAATGCACATTTGAATACACCAATTTTTTCTAAAATAATGACCTACAAAAGATTTTGTCACCTGAAAAGATGCATACATTTTACAGACAATGAATCTTTTGACCCACTCACACATCCATGTCCAAAACTCAGAAAGATATGGCCTATTGTTGTAGATTTGAATGAGAAATTCAAAACAATGTATACCCCTGAGTGTGATATTGTTATTGATGAAAGCCTTCTCCTATACAAAGGCAGGCTACAGTGGGTACAGTACATACCCTCTAAAAGGTCACGGTTTGGCCTAAAGTCGTTCTTGTTGTGTGAAGCAAGCAGTGGTTATGTATGGTGTTTGATAATTTACACAGGCAAAGGGACACAACTTGACAATGAATTTAGCCAACTTCCAAAATCATCTCAAGTGGTCATGACACTCATAAAGCCTTTACTAAACAAAGGCTATTGTCTAACGACGGACAATTTTTACACCTCACCAGAGTTAGCTGACATCCTACTAACTAAGAAAACGGATAGTTATGGCACGGTGCGTCTTTCAAGGAGAGGTATACCCGAGCCACTAAGGAAAAAATTCAAGTTGAAGAAGAATGAAATGAAAGCATACCAGAGGGGCAAAGTAACTGTTACTGTATTGAAGGACAAGAAAAATGTAGCCATGCTGTCAACTGTCCATTGTGCACATTTTACAGCCAACTGTGGTTGTATCCTACAATAAAACAATGGGCGGAGTTGACCGTGTAGATCAACAACTAGCTAACTACCCTCTTCCCAGAAAACGTGAAAAAATGTATTATAAAAAATTGTTCCAGCATTTACTTGACCTTTCCATTTTCAGTGCATCCGTACTTTACACAAAATGCGACGGAAGTATGAGTCACTTGAAATTCAGATTAGAATTAGCTCTGTAACATACCGCGTGTTGCGGATTATAAAAAATATTACAAATTGAAACAAATATTGAATCAAACAGGTTTTACTAATCAGAAATTACAAAGTTGGCAATTTAAATATGTGTCCACACAGTGGACATTACTAGCGTCTGTGAGACTGAAAATTAATGTTTGAAAAAATTTACAAATTATATTAAATAGTTTTACAAGGA